>CAUYUJ010018049.1:137500-197500 GCA_963575745.1 Prorocentrum cordatum
CTCCCCCTTGGGGCTCCCAAATGATGCCCCTGGCAGCGTTTTGTGATCATGAGAGAGTGTGAGTGTGAGCTTAACTTATCTTATCTTATCTTGAAATCTCTTCTTATCATATCTTGTGCTATCTTATCTTATCTTGTAGTATCTTATCTTGTCTTGTCTTATCTGGTGATTATCATTGGGAGGAGGGAGGCGCGAGCGGGAGGAAGGAGGAAGGAGGAGCAGTGGGAGGCGTCAGAGTAATAACAAGAACCCCAATCCTTAGGATATGGGGAACAATACATGTTCCTGTTTCCGAGAAGTGGTGGGCCTTCTCAAAGGCTCGGAACCCCGAAGACGCAGAAAATTTCTCAGAAGGCTGGCGGGCTTCTGAGAAGCCCCGCCGCCTTCTGAGAAAACGCTCGGCACGGGGACAGAAACTTTGAACACGCTCGGCACGGGGACGGAAAGCACGTGTACTTCGTGAGAGCGCGCGATCGCTTGCTTAGGGTCTTGGAGCCCTGCCGGTGTGAAGACTGTGGCACGACAAACAAGAATCAAGCAAAGAACCGTGCGCAAAATCAATGCATCTCACATTCCTGGGCCTTCCCGGGGGGTCCTTTGGGGGCTTTTTTTTGTGCAGTCTTGGGGCCCTCTTGGGCGGTCCGTGAGCCCTTTTGGGCCGTCTTGGGGGGCTTGGGCCGTCGTGGGGCCCTGTTATAGCCCTCTGGGGTCCTCTTGAGGACCTCCAGTGGCCCTCTTGGGGCTCTCTTGGGAACCTATTGGGGCCCTCAGGGGCCTTTGGGGGGCCGTCTTGGGGCTCTGTCGGGCTGTTTGGGAGCCCTCGTGGGCCGTCTTGGGGCCCTCTTGGGGACCTCTTGGGCCGTCGTGGGGCGGTCTTGGGGGCCTCCTGGGCAGTCGCAGACGGTATGACAACGACAAGACAGCAAGTGTGCCAAAAAGTCACGTTTTCTCTCGGGTATGGGACGATGTTTGCCTCTTAGGGGTCCTCTTGAGGGCCTCTTGGAGCGTCTGGAGGGCCGCCTTGGCCGTCTTGAGACCATCCTGGGCCGTCTTTGAGCGCTCTTGGGCCTTCTTGAGGTCCTGGACCTCCCTGAAGCCGTATTGGAGGTGCCTTCAGCCGTCTCGGGAGCCTCCCCAGGGAGGGGGCCCGAGGCTCTGGTCGGCCAAGGGCTCTCGGCGCACAGACGCGTCAGCTTCCCATAGGCGGCGCGCCTGAGGGGGAAATGAGAAGGGGCGGGCCTTCTCAGAAGGCTCGGAAGCCCCCGGCCTTCCGAGAGGTGTTATAGCCATTCCCCGAAGACGCGGAAAACTTCTCAGAAGGCGCGAGGGCGTCTGAGAAGTCCCGCAACCTTCCGAGAAACCCTTCTCCTGCTCATTTCCCCCCCTCGCTTGCCGCCGATCCCAGCCCAGGCTGCATGCGGCTGCGGGATGCTGGCGCGCCGTTGCACCGCGTGCCCTCGCCGAGGCCCCTCCTCCGCTCGCGGCGGCGCCCCTCCGTGCAGAGGCCTGCCAAGAAGGGCGGGGGCATTGCTGTTGGCGGGGCTCGCGCTGCCCCTCGGCACTGCCGCCCGCCACGGCCTGGCCCCAGGCCGGTCGATGCTTCGCCACGAATAGATGTACATATATATATGTATATATACATACATACATACATACATACATACATACATACATACATACATACATACATACATACATACATACATACATACAAGACTGCAGTGGCGCTTCGCGCCATGCACCTTGGTCCTTGAAGTTTGGCACGCAGGCGGAATAGCAGGAAGGTCAAGCCGACGATTTAGCGATAACTCCCGGTTGCCTTTTCCGGCATCGCCGCTATAATAATGTTATTCGCTATCCTTCCTCCATGCTTCTTTTTCCTGATTTTCGCCATACTCTGCGCATTCTCTCCATCCTCCTCAGCTCTTTTTTGCGGAGGCTCCTCCTTGGAGAGCCTCTAGGGGCCCCACAAAAGTTGTTTCAGGCTTTCTTCAGGCCTTCTGGAGGCCTCCTGGGCGTATTCTGGGGGCCTCCGGGGGCTTCCTCGGGCCACCCTGCCTCCAACCCGCGGTCTCCCTGAACGACCGAATCACGATTTTGAATTCTTCGGAGGGTGTCTTTGGGCCATCTTGGGCCGCCATGGGGCTCTCTGAGGGCCATCTTGGACCCGTGTTGTGCCGTTTTGGGGCTCTCTTGGACTGCCTGGAAGCCCTTTCGGATGGTTGTGGGGCGATTTTGGGGCCTCCCAGGCGGCTTCGGACGCCCAGAAGACCGCCGTCTTGGAGCGTCGGGAAGCCGAAAAGAGGAAAACCCCTAAATTCACAATAAACAAAGAGAGAATCAATGATTTTTGCCTCGGGGTGCCTTCTTGGGAGTGCTCTTGGAGCCCTCTTTGGGGCCGTCCTGGAGGCCTCTTGGGCCATCTTGAGGTCACGTCGGTCATTCTTGGAGCGCTCTTGTGCTGTCTTGGAGGTCTCTGGGACGTCTCCGATGACCCCCCTGATCGCCCTAGGTGTGCTGGGAAGGCTTGGCAAAACGCCCTGCGAGGCCCGGTGGCCGCTTCGAGGCCCGTCCGGAGGGCCCCAAAGCCCCAGATCCCGGGAGTCCAGTTTTGAGGGGGGGACGGGTTTCCCCCCCGCGCAGGCTTATAGAAATATAGGAAGAGGAATGTATGTGTATATACATACATATATAAAGATGGATATGTGCGTATGTATGTATGTATGTATGTTTGTTTGTATGCATGCATGTATGTATGTACGTACGTACGTATGTATATATATACACACACAGACACCCTCCAACGACTTTGGCATGTACCTCCCTGTGAATAAAGTCGCTGGCTCTCCGCGGTTCTCTATACACCGCCACCCTCCCCCAGGGCCCAGGAACAATCCCGTGGAGGGTGTCTGTCTAATTTTTTTTTGCGGCGGACACGCCCGCTCGCTCCCTGGATCGCCCAGGCCCCGCCTCGCGCCGCCGCCCTCTGGAGGAGCGCACCGCGGCGGCCCAGGGCGCGAGGCACGCAGCGCGATGGTTTGTCTCTGCATCCCTGTGGGTTGCCCAGCGCATCCAAGCATGCGGAGCACGCGTGCGCCAAGGCCCAGTCACGTCCAGCCGCGTCACCAGGTCCATGCGATCGCATCATGTTGTGCTACATCCTCACTGCGTGTGCAAGGCCAGTCCGTCGGGAAAACGTTGCGTCGCAGAGCGCCAACCAGGAACACACGCCGCCACTTGTTTGTGGCAGCAGGCCAAGCCCTTGCAATGCTAACAGTCTTGGCTTAATCCTGCCTTCCAGCGAATATGAAAAGTACCTCGGGTGCGACGTGATGTCTGTAACATCAACATGGGCCGCTTGCAAAAAGTTCAGTTTCGGCAGAATGTTCTTATTCACATCCAAGCCCAGCACTTGAGGATGTGACGACGCCATCTTCAACACGGCCTTGCGGTCGAAGCCCGCCGCCCCCAGCAGGGCAATGCGGCTCTCCACATCGTAGCCCAGCACTGAAGGAAACGACGACGCCATCTTGAGCACGACCTTGCGGTCGAAGCCCGCCGCCCCCAGCAGGGCAATGCGGCTCTCCACATTGTAGCCCAGCACTTGAGGACACGACGACGCCATCTTCAACACGGCCTTGCGGTCGAAGCCCGCCGCCCCCAGCAGGGCAATGCGGCTCTCCACATCCAAGCCCAGCACTTGAGGAAACGACGACGCCATCTTCAACACGGCCTTGCGGTCGAAGCCCGCCGCCCCCAGCAGGGCAACGCGGCTCCCCACATCGTAGCCCAGCACTGGAGGAAACGACGACGCCATCTTCAACACGGCCTTGCGGTCGAAGCCCGCCGCCTCCAGCAGGGCAACGCGGCTCTCCACATCCAAGCCCAGCACTGGAGGAAATGACGGCGCCATCTTCAACACGGCCTTGCGGTCGAAGCCCGCCACCTCTAGCAGGACAATGCGGCTCTCCACATCCACGCCCAGAACTGGAGGATGTGACGACGCCATCTTCAGCACGGCCCTGCGGGCGAAACCCGCCGCCTCTAGCAGGGCAATGCGGCTCTCCACGTCGTAGCCCAGCACTGGAGGATGTGACGACGCCATCTTCAGCACGACCTTGCGGTCAAAGCCCGCTGCCTCTAGCAGGGCAATGCGGCTCTCCACATCCAAGCGCAGCACTTGAGGAAACGACGACGCCATCTTCAGCACTGCCTGGCGGTCAAAGCCTGCCGCCTCCAGTAAGGCAACGCGAGCTTCCGCTCTGCGGCCTGCGGCCGTAGTGATGCATCGTCTCGGAGGCTGACTGATAAACGCCAGCGTTGGTGGTGAGCCTCTCGCCGCTAGCCACCTGCCTCGGATTCCGACGGAGGGCTTCCTGCAGGACTGAGCTGTGGTCGGCTGCACGATCTGCGTAGCCCTTGCCCGCCGCATGAACATGGTGACAGCTGAGCTACCGTGGGTTCGTGTCGGGTCGATCCCGGCGTTGGTTCCTGACACCGCGTGGATCGTCCAACCTTGAACGAACGGCCGTTTCCGAAACGCCCAGATCGTTCAACATCGACCGATTCTGGGTCGCCCGCGGCGTTCAACGCTGAGCGCCAGCGGCGGGATCGCCGCCAGTCGACACGACGCGAACCTGCCGTAGGTCTTCCCCCCTGACCGGTCGCGCACGGCAGCGGTTCTATACCGAAGGCCGCGAGGGCAGGAGGGCGGGCGCCGCGCCAAGAGGCGCCGCACGGAGAGGCCTCCTTCGGCGGCGAGCCCAGGGAAGAAGTGAGAGAGTGAGGAAACGAACTCCATACACCGACGATTTGTCTGGCCCTACACTGCAATTTACACAGGAAAGCGGATCCTGGTCTACGGGATCCTGGTGTATACATTTTTCGGCGTTTCCCCGGGAGGCGGATAAAAGAAATACACACCGCACCACCCCGACGTCGTCACCGACCCTCAAAAAAACCTGGGGTTGAAGAACACCCCGCCACTGGCAATGTACATACCCTTGTTTCCGGGAAGCGGCAGGCCTTCTCAGAAAGCTCGGAAGCCATCTGGCCGTCTGAGACGGCCCTTCCCCGAAGACGCAAAAAAACTTCTCAGAAGGCCGGCGGGCTTCTGAGAAGCCCCGCCGCCCTCTGAGAGGGCCTTCTCCTTCTCACTCCCCCCCTCGCTCGCCGCCGATTCCTGATACCGAGGCGAGGGCACCAAGGAGGAAGTCGACTCAGCACTGGCCCTCGGCCGGCGTCGGAGCACACAGGCTGCGCCAGGATGGCCCGCGACAGAGTTGGCTGCACCACAACGGCGCGAGCCGAAATGGCCTCGGACGCCATATGAAGACACCACGGAAGCTACCTGGCCGCCTCGCGGCGCCTTCGCAGCGACCGCCTCCCGACACGGTACAGTGGAGGCCCGACCACAAGAAACCTTCTTGAGACCCCAGGACGCCCATTGAGTTCTGGCGTGGGAACGTCACGCTCCACAGCAAAACCATCGAAACCCAAGAAACCCATGGCACCATGAAGGCAAGCAGGATGTTTCTTGGCATGGGTCTCCACTGTATATCGAGTGGACAGATTCAAGAGAACCCGCGCTGTGGATGCTCGACATGACCTGGCTCAGACGCCCCCTGCTGACAGGCATCACTGGATCCCCATCAGCCATCTGGACGCGTGTGGTTCAGGGAGCTAGTTCCTCCAACCTCCTTCCCCTTCGATCATAGGTCTACCTCTCCACCTACCCCCTCTCCCCGCACGTTCCCGGGCGGGGTGCGCTATCAAGACCCCATTGGCGATGAATGGGTGATTGGGGGTCGACGCATCCTTCGGGTCATAACTCGGGCCTCTGGCGGCCATCAGGGACGAACCGGGCACCCCAGGACGCCTCTAGGAGCAGCCGCTGGAACTTCGAACGCGTCCCGAGGCTGGAAAGCCGCCGAGAACCGACGACGTCCGAAAACTTTGAACACGCTCGGCACGGGGACGGAAAGCGCGCGTACTTCGTGAGAGCGCGCGATCGTTTGCTTCGGGTCTTGGAGCTCTGCTGGTGTTGGGACTTTGGCACGACAAACAAAAATCTAGCAAAGAACCGTGCGCAAAATCAATGTATCTGACATTTTTGGGCCTTCCTGGGGGGTCCTTTGGGGGCTTTTTTTGTGCAGTCTTGGGGCCCTCTTGGGAGGCCCTTGGGCCCTTTTGGGCCGTCTTGGGGGGCTTGGGCCGTCGTGGGGCCCTCTTCGAACCCTCTGGGACCCGCTTGAGGACCTCCAGTGGCCCTCTTGGGGCTCTCTTGGGAACCTTTTGGGGCCCTCAGGGGCCTTTGGGGGGCCGTCTTGGGGCTCTGTCGGGCTGTTTGGGAGCCCACTTGGTCCGTCTTGGGGCCCTCTTGGGGGCCTCTTGGGCCGTCTTGGGGCGGTCTTGGGGGCCTACTAGGCCGTAGTAGACGGTACGACAACGACAAAACAGCGAGTGTGCCAAAAAGACACGCTTTCCCAAAGGAATGGGACGATGTTTACGTCTTGGGGGTCCTCTTGAGGGCCTCTTGGAGCGTCTGGAGGGCCGCCTTGGCCGTCGCGAGACCATCTTGGGCCGCCTTTGAGCGCTCTTGGGCCGTCCTGAGGTCCTGGACCTCCCTGAGGCCGTGTTGGAGGTCTCTTCAGCCGTCTTGGGAGCCTCCCTGGGAGGGGCCCGAGGCTCTGGTCGGCCAAGGGCTCTCGGCGCACAGACGCCCCAGCTTCCCAGCCCAGGCTGCATCTGGCTGCGGGATGCTGGCGCGCCGTTGCACCGCGTGCCTTCGCCGAGGCCACTGGCTCAATTGCCCTCCTCGCCAGCGGCGGCGCCCCTCCGTGCAGAAGCTGCCAAAGGGCGGAGGCATTGTTGGGCGGGGCTCGCCCTGCCCCTCTCGCCGGTACCGCCCGCTACCGCTTGGCCCTGGGCCAGTCTATGCTACACAACGAATATATCTATAGACACACACTAAATACTAAATCCGCCGATCCGGCGCGTGTACTACAAGGAGCCTCAGCAAGAGCTTCAGTTTTCAGCTCTGAGCCTAAGCAAGAGCTTCAGCTCTGCTTCGGGGGGGTCGCCCGGGTGGCTCTGCCGGGGAAGGGGGGGAGGGGGGGGGGGGGGGTCCTCCATCTGGCGTTTTCTTAATGATTTGCGCATCCCCAAAATGTTTCGGGGGGAACCAGGGATCCCACGCCCCACGACTCTCCCCTCGGAACCCTCCCCGGACCCCTCCCCCCCGGAGAAGGGGGGAAGGGGGGGGGACGGTCCCCCATCTGGCGTTTTCTTGAATGATTTGCGCAGCCCCAAAATGTTTCGGGGATCCCAGGGACCCCCCTCAGATCTAGCTGCTACCGCCCCCAGGACCCTCCCCTTGGAACCCTTCCCGGACCCCCCACGAGACCGCTCCAGGCACCCCCCCCATGGGGCACGTCAGCTCCAAAAAGCGCCCCCAACGACTCCAAGAGCGCCCTCCCTCCCAAACAGCGTCCCCGACGACTCAAAGATCACCGAATCTGGAGCCCCCCGGATCGGCGGCTCTGGCCGGAGGCCATTACAATACTATAGACTCTATACTAGAATACAATATGATAGATACGATTTACGATATACGATATGCGATGTACTATATACAATGTACTAAATACTATACACAAGGACACCTCCTGCGAATGTTGCATGGAACCCCCATGTGTATAAAGTCGATGGCTCTCAGTGGTGATCTATACACCGCCACCCTCCCCTTGAGCCCAGGAACAATCCCGTGCAGGGGGTCTCTGTCTATTTTTCTGGTGGCGGATATGCCCGCTCGCGTCCTGGGTCGCCAAGGCCCCGCCTCGCGCGGACCGCGCCCCGGCCAGTGCGCGCCGCGCGGCCGCGTGTCGCGCCCTCGCGCCGCCGCCCTCTGGAGGAGCGCACCGCGGCGGCCCAGGGCGCGAGGCACGCAGCGCGATGGTTTGTCTCTGCATCCAAGCACGCGGAGCACGCGTGCGCCAAGGCCCAGTCACGTCCAGCCGCGTCACCAGGTCCATGCGATGGCATCATGTTGTACTACACCCTCACTGCGTGTGCAAGGCCAGTCCGTCTGAGAAACGTTGCGTCGCAGAGCACCAACCAAGAACAGACGCCGCCACTTGTTTGCGGCAGCAGACCAAGACCTTGCAATGCCAACAGTCGTGGCTTAATCCGGCCTTCCAGCGAAAATGAAAAGTACCTCGGGTGCGACGTGATGTCCGTAACATCTACATGGGCTGCTTGCAAGAAGCTTAGTTTCGGCCGAATGTTCTTACTCACATCCAAGCTCAGCACTTGAGGAAACGACGACGCCATCTTCAACACGGCCTTGCGGTCGAAGCCCGCCACCCCCAGTAGGGCAATGCGGCTCTCCACATCCAAGCCCAGCACTGAAGGAAACGACGACGCCATCTTCAGCACGACCTTGCGGTCGAAGCCCGCCGCCCCCAGCAGTGCAATACGGCTCTCCACATCGTATCCTAGCACTGGAGGAAACGACGACGCCATCTTCAGCACGACCTTGCGGTCGAAGCCCGCCGCCTCTAGCAGGGCAATGCGGCTCTCCACATCCAAGCCCAGCACTGGAGGATGTGACGGCGCCATCTTCAGCACGGCCCTGCGGTCGAAGCCCGCCGCCTCTAGCAGGGCAATGCGGCTCTCCACATCGTAGCCCAGCACTGGAGGATGTGACGACGCCATCTTCAGCACGGCCTTGCGGTCAAAGCCCGCCGCCTCTAGCAGGGCAATGCGGCTCTCCACATCCAAGCCCAGCACTGGAGGAAACGACGACGCCATCTTCAGCACGGCCTTGCGGTCAAAACCTGCCGCCTCCAGTAAGGCAATGCGGCTCTCCACATCGTAGCCCAGCACTTGAGGATGTGACGACGCCATCTTCACCACTACCTGGCGGTCAAAGCCTGCCGCTTCCAGCAAGGTAATGCGAGCTTCCGCTCTGCGGCCTGCGGCCGTAGTGATGGATCGTCTCGGAGGCGGACTGATAAACGCCAGTATTGGTGGTGAGCCTCTCGCCGCCAGCCACCTGCCTCGGATTCCGACGGAGGGCTTCATGCAGGACTGGGCCGTGGCCCGCCGCATGAACATGGTGACAGCTGAGCTACCGTGGGTTCGCGTCGCGTCGACCCCGGCGTTGGTTCCTGATACCGCGTGGATCGTTCAATCTTGAACGAACGGCCATTTCCGAAACGCCCGATCGTTCAACATCGACCGATTCTGGGTCGCCAGCGGCGTCCATCGCTGAACGCCAGCGGCGGGGCCGCCGCCAGTCGACACGACGCGAACCTACCATCCAGGTGGTCGCGCACGGCAGCGGTTACTACCGAAGGCCGCGAGGGAAGGAGGGCGGACGCCGCTCCAAGAGGCGCCGCACGGCGAGGAGGCCTCCTTCGGCGGCGAGCCCAGGGAGGAAGTGAGAAGGTAAGGAAACGAATTCTATATACACCGACGCTGTTTCCGGCCCTGCACCGAAATGTGCACGGGGAAACGGATCCTGGTGTATACGGGATCCTGGTGTACACATTTTTCGGCGTTCCCCAAGTATGCGGAAAAAAGAAGTGCACGCAGCACCACCCCGACATCTTCACCGACCCTCAAAATTGAAGAACACCCCGCCACTGGTAATGTACATACCCTTGTTTCCGAGAAGGGGCGGGCCTTCTCAGAAGGCTCGGAAGTCATCTGGCCTTCTGAGACGGCCTTTCCCCGAAGACATAGAAAACTTATCAGAAGGCCGGCGGGCTTCTGAGAAGCCCCGCCGCCTTCTGAGAGGGCCTTCTCCGTCTCACTTCACCCTCGCTCGCCGCTGATTCCTGATACCGCAGCGAGGGCACCAAGGAGGAAGTCGACTCAGCACCGGCCCTCGATTGGCGTCGGAGCACACAGGCTGCTCCAAGATGGCCTGAGCCAGAATCGGCTGCACCAACACGGCGTGAGCCGAAATGGCCTCGGACGCTATAGGAAGACATCAATTAAGCTACGTGGCCGCTTCGCGGCGCCTTCGCAGCGATCGCCCCCCGATACGGCAGCGCCGCATCCAGCTGCCACCCCCTAGCTACGCTTAGGTCGTGCATGTCCTCCTACAGGCGGATTTTGGACGAAACAAAAAATAGTCAGAACATGCTCAAAGATGGTCTAGAAATTATCGTAAATCGTTCCCATAATAACTTGTTTAATTATGTTTGGAACACTCCTCCTGTAGAGGGAACTGCCCGGCTCAAAGCTGCCCCGCTCCTTGGCCCTTCCTCCTCGAGCCTCGCTCGGCCGGCCGCCCGGCTCTCCCTGGCCAGTCCCAGCTCGGAGCGCGTCCTCGCTGGGCGCGTGGACTGCACAGCGAGCGGCGGCCAGTCCGCCAGAACCCTTCCACGGGAAGCCCAATCCTGAGACCCCAGGACTGAAAGCCGCCCCGCTCCTCGGTCCCCCTATCGAGCCTCCCTCGGCCGGCCGCCCGCTCTCCCTGGTCGGCCCCAGCTCAGAGCGCGTCCTTACTAGGCGCGTTGGCCAGTCCGCAAGAAACCTCCCACAGGAAACCCAACCCTGAGACCCCAGGACGTCCAGCGATCTGTGGCGTGGGAACGCCACGCTTCCCGCAGCAAAACCATCGAGACCCAAGAATCCCGGGGCACCCTGGAGGCAAGCAGGGCGTTGCTTGGCATGGGTCTCCACTGTGTACCGAGTGGACAGATTCAGGTGCCCTGGCTCAGACGCCCCCTGCTGACAGGTTTCACAAGATCCTCATCAGCCATCTGGACGCATGTGGTTCAGGGAGTTAGTTCCTCCAACCTCCTTCCCCTTCGGTCATAGGTCTTCCTCTCCACCGAGCCCCTCTCCCCGCACGTTCCCGGGCGGGGTGCGCTATCAAGCCCCCGTGGGCGATGAATGGGCGATTGGGGGTCGACGCATCCTTCGGGTCAGAACTCGGGCCTCCGGCGGCCATCCGGGACGACCCGGGCACCCCAGGACGACTCCAGGAGGCTCGGAATTGAGCAGGGACCGACCGTCCCGGCATTCCTATAGGGCTACCACGACATTCTCTTAGAACCAAGGAATGCTCTGAGAACGAAAACAAATTTCTTAGAACATGAACCCGATATGTTAAAACAAAACAGACTCAGCCAGACATGGTCTAAGAATTTTGTGTGCAGGCCACAACAGGTTATCAGAACATTCTTTGGTGGGCCTGTAGGCAAGTCAAGGCGCTTCGCCACTGCTCGACGGAAGTAATCCGGCCTTCTGAGACGGCCGTTCCCCGAAGACGCAGAAAACTTCTCAGAAGGCCGGCGGGCTTCTGAGAAGCCCCGCAGCCTTCTGAGAGGGCCTTCTCCTTCTCACTTCCCCCCCTCGCTCGCCGCCGCTTCCTGATACCGCAGCCAGGGCACCAAGGAGGAAGTCGACTCAGCACTGGCCCTCGCCTGGCGTCGGAGCACACAGGCCGCTCCAGGATGACCTGAGCCAAAATCGGATGCACCAACACGGCGTGAGCCGAAATGGCCTCGGACGCTACATGAAGACATCACTGAAGCTACGTGGCCGCCTCGCGGCGTCTTCGCAGCGACCGCCTTCCGACGCGGCAGCGCCGCATCCTAGCTGCCACCCCTTCTAGCTACCCTCAGGTCGGGCATGTCCTACAGGCGGGATTTGGACGGAAAGTTCTAAAAATAGTCAGAGCATGCTCAAAAATCGTTCCCACACGATTGTTTGAAATCATGTTTGGAACGTTCCTCCGGTAGAGGGAACTGCCCGGCTCAAAACTTCCCCGCTCCTTCGTCCTTCCTCCTCGAGCCTCGCTCGGCCGGCCGCCAGGCACTCCCTGGCCAGTCCCAGCTCGGAGCGCGTCCTGGCTGGGCGCGTGGACTGCACAGTGGAGGCCAGTCCACAAGAAACCTTCCACGAGAAACAAAACCCTGAGACCCCAGGACGTCCAGCGATCTCTGGCGTCGGAGCGTCACGCGTTCCGCAGCAAATTCATCGAGACCCAAGAAACCCGGGGCACCCTGGAGGCAAGCAGGGTGTTTCTTGGGTCTTCACTGTATACCGAATGGACAGATTCAGGAGGACCCGTGCTGTGGATGCTCGGCATGACCTGGCTCAGACGCCCCCTGCTGACAGGCACCACAGGATCCCCATCAGCCATCTGGACGCGTGTGGTTCAGGGCGTTGGTTCTTCCAAAACTCCCCCCCCCTTCGATCATAGGTCTACCTCTCCACCTGCCCCCTCTCCCCGCACGTTCCTGGGCGGGGCGCGGCATCAAGCCCCCGTGGGCGATGAATGGGCGATTCGGGGGCGACGCATCCTTCGGGTCAAAACTCGGGCCTCCGGCGGCCATTCGGGACGACCCGGGCACTCCGGGGACGCCTCGAGGCGCAGCCGCTGGAACTTCGAACGCGCCCCGAGGCTGGAGAGCCGCCGAGAACTGACGACGACGTCCGAAAACTTTGAACATGCTCAGCACGGGGACGGAAAGCGCGTGTACTTCGTGAGGGCGCGCGATCCCTTGCTCAGGGTCTTAGAGCTCTGCCAGCGCAGACTTTGGCACGACAGACAAAAATCTAGCAAAGAACCGTGCGAAAATCCATGCGTCTTACATTTCTGGGACTTCCTGGGGGTCCTTTTGGGGGCTCTTTTGGGCAGTCTTGGGGCCCTCTTGGGCGGCCCTTGGGCCCTTTTGGGCCGTCTTGGGAGGCTTGGGCGGTCGTGGGTCCCTCTTCGAGCCCTCTGGGGCCCTCTTGAGGACCTCCAGTGGCCCTCTTGGGGCTCTCTAGGGAACCTATTGGGACCCTCAGGGGCCTTTGGGGGGCCGTCTTGGGGCTCTCTTGGGCTGTCTTGGCGCCCACTTGGGCCGTCTTGGGGCCCTCGTGGGCGCTTCTGGGCCGTGTTGGGGCGGTATTTGGGGCCTCCTGGACCGTCGCGGACGGTACGACGACGACAAAACAGCAATTGTGCCAAAAATGCACGTTTTCCCAAAACGGAATGGAATGGGACGATGCTTGCCTCTTGGGGTCCTCTTGAGGGCCTCTTGAAGCGTCTGGAGGGCCGTCTTGCAACCATCCTGGGCCGTCTTTGAGTGCTCTTGGGTCCTCTTGAGGTCCTGGGCCTCCCTGCGGTCGTCTTGAAGGTGTCTTCAGCCGTCTTGGGAGCCTCCCTGGGAGGGGGCCCGAGGCTCTGATCAGCCAGGGGCTCTCGGCGCACAGACGCCCCAGCTTCCCATAGGCGGCGCGCCTGAGGGGGGAATGAGAAGGGGCGGGCCTTCTCAGAAGGCTCGGAAGCCCCCGGCCTTCTGAGAGGTGTTATAGCCATTCCCCGAAGACGCGGAAAACTTCTCAGAAGGCGCGAGGGCGTCTGAGAAGTCCCGCAACCTTCCGAGAAACCCGTCTCCTTCTCATGTCCCGCCCTCGCTTGCCGAGGATTCCAGCCCAGGCTGCATCCGGCTGCGGGATGCTGGCGCGCCGTTGCACCGCGTGCCCTCGCCGAGGCCCCTGGCTCAAGTGACCTCCCCCGCTCGCGGCGGCGCCCCTCCGTGCAGAGGCCTGCCACAAAAGGCGGGGGCATTGCTGTTGGCGGGGCTCGCGCTGCCCCTCGCCGCTGCCGCCCGCTACGGTCTGGCCCTGGGCCGGTCTATGCCTTGCCACGAGATATGTACACAGATATGTACCCCCTGTATTATGAAGTCACTGGCTCTCCGTGGTGATCTATATCCCGCCACCCTCCCCTGGGGCCCAGGACCAATCCAGTGGAGGGTGTCTGTGTGGATGTATTTTTGCTGGTGGCGGATACGCCCGCTCGCGTCCTGGGTCGCCCAGGCCCTGCCTCGCGCGGACCGCGCCCCGGCCAGTGCGCGCCGCGCGGCCGCGCGTCGCGCCCTCGCGCCGCCGCCCTCTGGAGGAGGGCACCGCGGCTGTTTGTCTCTGCACCCCTGTGGGCTGCCTAGCGCATCCGAGCACGTGCAGCACGCGTGCGCCGAGGCCCGGTCACGTCCAGCCGCGCCCCGAAGCCCATGCGAAGGCATCATGTTGTACTACATCCTCACTCCGCGCGCAAGGCCAGTCCGTCTGAAAAACTTTGCGTCGCAGAGCACCAACCAAGAACACACGCCGCCACTTGTTTGTGGCAGCAGACCAAGACCTTGCAATGCTAACAGTCTTGGCTTAATCCTGCCTTCCAGCGAAAATGAAAAGTACCTCGGGTGCGACGTGATGTCTGTAACATCAACATGGGCCGCTTGCAAAAAGTTCAGTTTAGGCAGAATGTTCTTATTCACATCGTATCCCAGCACTTGAGGATGTGACGACGCCATCTTCAACGCGGCCTTGCGGTCGAAGCCCGCCGCTCCCAGCAGGGCAATGCGGCTCTCCACATCGTAGCCCAGCACTGAAGGAAACGACGACGCCATCTTGAGCACGACCTTGCGGTCGAAGCCCGCCGCCCCCAGCAGGGCAATGCGGCTCTCCACATTGTAGCCCAGCACTTGAGGACACGACGACGCCATCTTCAACACGGCCTTGCGGTCGAAGCCCGCCGCCCCCAGCAGGGCAATGCGGCTCTCCACATCCAAGCCCAGCACTGGAGGAAACGACGACGCCATCTTCAACACGGCCTTGCGGTCGAAGCCCGCCGCCCCCAGCAGGGCAACGCGGCTCCCCACATCGTAGCCCAGCACTGGAGGAAACGACGACGCCATCTTCAACACGGCCTTGCGGTCGAAGCCCGCCGCCTCCAGCAGGGCAATGCGGCTCTCCACATCCAAGCCCAGCACTGGAGGAAATGACGGCGCCATCTTCAACACGGCCTTGCGGTCGAAGCCCGCCGCTCCCAGCAGGGCAATGCGGCTCTCCACATCGTATCCCAGCAATGGAGGATGTGACGACGCCATTTTCAGCACGGCCTTGCGGTCGAAGCCCGCCGCCTCTAGCAGGGCAATGCGGCTCTCCACATCGTAGCCCAGCACTCGAGGATGTGACGACGCCATCTTCAGCACGACCTTGCGGTCAAAGCCCGCTGCCTCTAGCAGGGCAATGCGGCTCTCCACATCCAAGCTCAGCACTTGAGGGAACGACGACGCCATCTTCAGCACTGCCTGGCGGTCAAAGCCTGCCGCCTCCAGTAAGGCAATGCGAGCTTCCGCTCTGCGGCCTGCGGCCATAGTGATGGATCGTCTCGGAGGCTGACTGATAAACGCCAGTGTTGGTGGTGAGCCTCTCGCCACCAGCCACCTGCCTCGGATTCCGACGGAGGGCTTCATGCAGGACTGGGCCGTGGCCCGCCGCATGAACATGGTGACAGCTGAGCTACCGTGGGTTCGTGTCGTGTCGACCCCGGCGTTGGTTCCTGACACCGCGTGGATCGTTCAACCTTGAACGAACGGCCGCTTCCGAAGCGCCCAGTCGTTCAACATCGACCGATCCTGGATCGCCCGCGGCGTTCAATCGCTGAGCGCCAGCGGCGGGGTCGCCGCCAGTCGACACGACGCGAACCTACCGTAGGTCTTCCCCCCTGGCCCGTCGCGCACGGCAGCGGTTCTATACCGAAGGCCGCGAGGGCAGGAGGGCGGGCGCCGCGCCAAGAGGCGCCGCACGGCGAGGCCTCCTTCGGCGGCGAGCCCAGGCAAGAAGTGAGAAAATATGGAAACGAACGCCATGCACCGACGAGTTGTCTGGCCCTGCACTGAAAGTTGCACAGGACAGCGGATCCTGGTTTGCACGGGATCCTGGTGTATACCTTTTTCGGCGATGCCCCGGGAGACTGAAAAGATAAGTATACACCGAGCTACCCCGACGTCGGCCGCGACCCTCCAAAAGTCCTGGGATTGGAAGGAAAACAATACATGTTCTTGTTTCCGAGAAGGGGTGGGCCTTCTCAGAAGGCTCGGAACCCCGAAGACGCAGAAAACTTCTCAGAAGGCCGTCGGGCTTCTGAGAAGCCCCGCAGCCTTCTGAGAGGGCCTTCCCCTTCTCACTTCCCCCCCTCGTTCGCCGCCGATTCCTGATACCGCAGCGAGGGCACCAAGGAGGAAGTCGACTCAACACTGGCCCTCGGCCGGCGTCGGAGCACACAGGCTGCGCCAGGATGGCCCGCGACAGAGTTGGCTGCACCAAAACGGCGCGAGCCGAAATGGCCTCGGACGCTATATGAAGACACCACGAAAGCTACATGGCCGCCTCGCGGCATCTTCGCAGCGACCACCTCCTGACACGGTACCGTCACGGTACAGTGGAGGCCCGACCACAAGAAACCTTCCAGAAGAAACCCAACCCTGAGACCCCAGGACGTCCATTGATTTCTGGTGTGGGAACGTCGCGCTCCGCAGCAAAACCATCGAAACCCAAGAAACCCAGGGCACCATGGAGGCAAGCAGGGTGGTTCTTGGCATGGTTCTCCACTGTATACCGAATGGACAGATTCAGGAGAACCCGTGCTGTGGATGCTCGGCATGACGTGGCTCAGACGCCCCCTGCTGACAGGCATCACAGGACCCCCTATCAGCCATCTGGACGCATGTGGTTCAGGGAGTTGGTTCTTCCAACCTCCTTCCCCTTCGATCATAGGTCTACCTCTCCACCTACCCCCTCTCCCCGCACGTTCCCGGGCGTGGTGCGCTATCAAGCCCCCATGGGCGATGAATGGGCGATTCGGGGTCGACGCATCCCCCCCTGAGCAAATCATGCACGACGTCTCGCTTTCGGGTCATAACTCGGACCTCCGGCGGCCATTCGAGACGACCCGGGCACACCGGGATGCCTCCAAGGAGCAGTCGCTAGAACGCGCCCCGAGGCTGGAATGCCGCCGAGAACCGACGATGACGTCCGAAAACTTTGAACCTCGAAACTTCGATTCCCCCTCTGGGGAAGCCAAAAGGTACCGATACCGCTACTCCCCGGACCTCTCCCCGGAGGCCTTCTGACCAGGATTTCGAGGCGAATCCAGCGGTGACGACGAGGGCCTCCCAGGAGGCCCAAAAAGGGGAAAACGAAAAAAAGGGTGGCGGTATGGGTACCGAGAGCTCTGGGGAGTAGCGGTATCGGTACCAGGTGAGGGGACATCGGAACTTTGAACCTCGAAACTTCGACCCCCCTCATCCGAATCCCACCCTCACGTTTAGACGAGCGCGTTCCACTACTCGCAAAGTCACTGCTCGCAAATGGCCTGGATCCCCCGCCAGGGATCTACGATGGATTACGTAAAAGCAGACAGGTATTTTTCGGACGTTTGCGAGTAGGCACTTTGCGAGTAGTGGAACGCGCTCGGCGAACGTTGCCCCTGGTGAAGGCAGCGGGGGGACTCGCGAGCACCTGCGGCTGGCTGCGGGGTGCCCACGGGAGGCCGAGGCGGCCTGTGTGAATAGCTAGCGCCAGTGGCTCCCTTCACGCAAGGTGCTCCTCTGTGGCTTCCGATGGCTCCTCGAAGGACATGCTTGCTTCGCTCGGCGGCGGCCAAGAGAAGGTGTCCAAGAGGGGGGGGCGCAAAACATGGCCAGCGGCATGTGCGGGGCCCCGGAAAAGGGGCCGGGGACGTCTTGAAATAAGAAGAGGCGTCATGAAATCTGGGGAGAGATCATGGCCCTCGCCATGATATCCACCCCCCCTACTTATCACCCCCCTCTTGGCCGCCCCCGATTCGCCACGGGCCCGTTCCTGATGGTCCGGAACCGTGATGCCAAAAAACGCACACAAGGCTGCAAACACTGGCAACCCAAACACACAAAAAAACAAACCACAACGAGAAACAATTCAGCAAAATGCTACACGCAAGGGTTTCCTGGAGAACCCTTGTGACGTAATGTGGCGTACCCACCCGGCTCGTGTTTGGAGTCGCCCATCCGTCCAACAACACTTGCTGGAAGGTTACATGACAAAAGCAAGAACCGAGACTTTTCAGCAGCAGCCGCTGCTGAAAAGCCTTACCCCATTTCAGCCTTAACTTTTAAGCCCCCCGGTTTCCTTTCCTCACCGCCATGGTCCCAAGCCCCGATGATGACAACCGCCAGCTCCCCGACGGATGGGAAGGGGCCTCCACCGTGCCAGAAAACCATCGCCGAAGACAAGGAACGCGCTGTGAGACCGGCAGCACCTTCCCCCCCCCCCTCTGAACCCCCGACCGACGCTTCGGCCACGCGACCATTCCCCCCGGCCATAAAACGGGCGCCTGACGAGGTGTGCACACGCGCGAGCCCGGCGGCGGCGGCGGCGGCAGCGAGCCAGCGGCAGCGAGTCAGAGGCGGCGAGGCGGCCCCACAGAGCGGCGGCCTCTGCAGAGCAGCCTGCATTCGGTCTCGCTTGTCCTGCGGGGACCCCCGGGGGTGGACGCATGGCGCACGGTGGAAGAAGAGGAGGGAGGGAGAACGAGGGGGGAACGACGAAGATAGAGGTCCTGGTTGCTTGAGCTGCTTGGCGCGAGTTCGTGGTTAATGATGTGGATTCCCCTGCCACTGCTTGTCCTCCTGCTCCTCCTCCTCCTCCTCCTGCTCCTCCTCCTGCTCCTCCTCCTCCTCCTCCTCCTCCTCCTCCTCCTCCTCCTCCTCCTCCTCCTCCTCCTCCTCCTCCTCCTCCTCCTCCTCCTCCTCCTCCTTCCTCCTCCTCCTCCTCCTCCTCCTCCTCCTCCTCCTCCTCCTCCTCCTCCTCCTCCTCCTCCTCCTCCTCCTCCTCCTCCTCCGCCCTCCTCCTCCTCCTCCTCCTCCTCCTCCTCCTCCTCCTCCTCCTCCTCCTCCTCCTCCTCCCCCGCTGCCCCTCCAAGCCGCGCACGATGTAAATTAAGACATCGCGAAAGTGCCGCGGCCCCCGCAAAGCGGAGAGATCTGACGTGCAAAATTTTGCTTCGCCCACGCGCTCCGGCGAGTGGCGTGACTGTCCGGGGCCCCTGGGGGCAGCCTGGCAGAGACCTCCCGGAACCCTTCGGGGGCCCTCTCGGACCTCCAGGCGTCGCGACAAAATAGCCTGGCTCTCGAGCGCGAAAAATACCCGTACCCTTACCTGGACAGGGTGGTAAGAGGCCGGGGGGGCGGTTCGTCGCAGCTGACGGCGGCTGCACAAGTGTAGAAACGAAAGCCGATCGAGTATTACAGACCGCTGTCTTCTCGGGGCGCACGTTAGCACCGATCGCACGTGCGTTCGAATCGGCGGAGTGCCCGACCCTGCGTTGGTTGTTGTCGATGTAGACCAGCTACTGCGGAGGCGCCCCCCAGACACACATCCGGGCGTTGAAAAGTCAACGCGCACTCGGGGGCGCATTCGAACAACTCTGGCGCGAACGTCACTGCGCGACAACAGCCCTATCGCGAATTGCTCGATGCAGAGACATCGCGAATCTGTGCCCTGGGCGAGGTCGCCAGAGGCCGCCCCCCTTGGACGGCCGTCTGCGGATCACCCCAGCGAGGTACGGTTGCCCCATGAAAACCTAAAAAACATACCCGTACCTAGCCGGGGTGCCGCAGCTCACCCCAGCTAGGTCCGGGTATGTTTCGGTGGTTTCAGAAAGGTCCCCGTACCTAGCCGAGGTGGCGGTAGGCTCAAAAACCTCTCGAGCACAGATCATGCCCTCCAGAGCCGTCCCCGACGTGGCCGCTGCGGCCCCCTGGGGGCGCGACATTGCAACGTCGTTCCTCAGGGCAGGCCCAGACGCATTGGTTGCCAGGATAGCGAGGACATGCAACTCTTTATCGATTGGGACAGGCGCCGCCACATATGGGCGGCTTTGAACCGCGCACGCACCACGATGCCCCGAGACGTCCCTAACAAAAACCAGCGCTTGTCGTTGCAATCAGACACCCAACCATCGAGCGCGCCGCTGCGTCTTGACGCGCGGATGCTGCACTGGCGCGCGCGGGGCAAGCTGACCGGGCACAATAGCAAGCGCCCAGTCCCCCGGACGGCCTATCTCACCTTGGCTGGCCCCGGGTACGGGTATCTTTCGGACCAATGACTGGCGACAGGCCAAGCCCTGAGCAGCTTCATGTAGCGATGGTGATGGAACTCGCTATACACGTGTGATTTTATATTTACACATAAGTAGATACTTAAACCTACCCGCACACACACACACACACACACACACGCGCACACACGATCCGTGTGAAAGATGTGCCGAACTGGCCGAGGGGGCGCACGGGAAAGCCACTCGCCGGAGCTCCCTGTGAGGCATGATCCGCGTGAGGAGTGCGTGTGCCGACATTGGCGGGGGGGGGGGCGCATGCGAACACCGCCTCTAGGGCCAAAGGCGGAGCCCCCCATGGATGACGAACGAACAACACACACCCATACCCATAAGGGGGTCGTTGGGAGGAGGACTGGCTATGGGTATGGGTGCGGGTTGTCGGACCCTAGGGAACGCTCCCGTTCGAGCGGGGACCCCCTATCCGACAACACGCACCCATAGCCCTTTCCGACCCCCCTATGGGTATGGAGCACGCTCCGTGCGAGGGTCGTTTGCCGACATAGGCGGGGGGGGCGCATGCAGGCCCTGCCACTGGGGCTGGGGCAGCAGGCGGCGCGAGGCACCATCCGTGCGAGGCGAGTGCCGAAACTGGTGGGGGGGGGGGGGGCGCCTCCCGCCGAGGCCGAAGGGGCGGAACTCCCCGTGGGGCACGATCCGCGTGAGGGGTCTGCCGAAATGGGCGACGGGACACATGGGAGCCATCCGCACGGGGGGGGGGGGCTCACTGGGGGTCGACGACCCGCGGGAAAGGTGCGCCGAGATGGGCGGGGGGACGCAACGCATGAACATTTTCCAGCTGAGTCCGCAGGTGGAGCTCCCAGTGGGGACGAAACGGGTGAGGGGTTCGCCGACATGGGCGGGGGGACGCACGTAGACGCAGGTAGAGCTCTGCCAGAAGCACGAAGCTTGTGAGCGGTGCGTAGAGATGGGTGAGAGTACGCATTCTGACCGGGCCGTAGGTGGAGCTCCCAGTGGGGCACGAAACCTGTGAGGGTGCGCCAAAACGGCCGGGGGGACGCACGCAAACCCTACCACTGGTGCCCATGGGGCCACAGGTGGAGCTCTAACAAGAACGTGTGAGTGATACGCTGACATGAGCGGCGGGAAGAATGGAAACCCTCCTATTAGTGCCGTAGGTGGAGCGCCCTCCTGATGGGTGCGATCCGTGTGAGGGGTGCCCCGAAATTGAGGAGAACTATTAATTATCGTGTTGGGAGAAAGGAGTTCGGAGGATGAAGAGAATGAGCAATAGCATCCGGATGCAATGAACGAGATTTTCGGCCGCCTACGGGTAAGGATATCTTTATTTCTCCCTACCCGAGAAATAATTGTGTTCCTGAGAAATGGGCGGGGGGACGCATGAGCATCTTCTCAGTGGGGCCGTGTCAAAACAAGGACCCACCAACACATGAGGGTTTGGAAAAGAAGAAAAAACAATACAAAAAACAACAAAAAGCATTACGAACATGAATTCCCGCTGTTGGGGCTTCAGGGGGGGGCGGGGGCCCTTCCCGGGCCCCAGGACCCAAGAGAAAACGACCCGCGGCGACCACCTGTTTGGACGCCCGAAGTGGGTACCGAAAAAATGGGCACAATGCCCAACAACACATGTTGCCCAAAATCGGCAGCGGCCGCTGTTGGGCAGGCGGCTGCACGTCTTCAGGGAACAACGTCCGCGGCGGCGCGGACAGCGAGCCTCGTCCAGAATGAGCAAGGACTGCTGCTGAGCATCGTACCCCTTCTTTCCGTACCCGTTTCGATCGCCCCGAACCTGGACACGGGGACGGGGACGAGGGCCCTTGTCCAAAATGAACAAGGACTGCTGCTGAGCATCGTGCCCGTTCTTTCCGTACCCATCTCGATCGTCCCGAACCTGGACACGGGGACGGGGCCGAGGGCCCTGGGAGAGAGCGAGACCTCAGCAGTCCGGGAGCAAGGACTGCTGCTGAGCATCGTGCCCCTTCTCTCCGCACCCCTTTCGATCGTCCCGGACACGGGGCCGAGGGCCCTGGGAGAGCGAGACCTTAGCGGTCCGGGAGCGCGCCACGCCCCCACCGGGGAGGCCGGCTCTGGCGCTGGCGCCCTGGAGCGGGGGGGGGGGAGGGAGGGGGGGAAGGGGGGGAGGAAGGAGAGGGAAGGGGGAGGGGGGAGGGGAGGAAGGAGAGGAAGGGGAGGGAGGGAGGGGAGGGGGAGATGAAGGGGGGTGGGGAGGGGAGGGAGGGGAGGGAGGGAGGGCAGGGAAGGGAAGGGAAGGGAGGGGAGGGGAGGGGGGGGGATAGGGAGGGAGGGAGAGCTCTCCTGGAGCCCTTTGCCCGCGGACCTCCGCCCGGACCTCCGCTCACCTCGGGGCTCCCCGGGGGCGGCGCTCCGGGCAGCCTCCGCCACCCGGGGGAGCCCCCCGTCGGCGCTCCTTGGCGATCCCGACGCGAGCGTCTCCCGCCTCCCCCTCCCTCGCTGCAGCTGCTCGCGCCCCGCCCGCGGGGTGCCGCTGCCGGTGCCCTCCCAAGTGGGCGCCGCCGAGGGAGAGAGGGAGAGGGCGCGAGGAGCAGGAAGGGGGGGCCCAGCGCGGATCCTGCGGTCGGCCCGCCCAGGGGGCCCCCCGGCGCCGTGGTTGTTCCACGGCGTGGACCCACCGGGGGGCCTCAGCTCTCAGCTGCCCCGACGCGCCACACGCAGCACGCAGCGTGCTGCTGCGGAGCTCAGCGCGTCGGCGGAAAGCGCAGGCCTGGCGCGATGCGCTCGGCAAGAGGTGGGCCGATGCGTCGAGCCAACACGCAGCGCCTTGACACGGACGTTTGGAGCTCGGTGCGTGCTGCGCCTCAGAACGCGCGCACCCAGGCAGCCGAGGTCTGGGCCCCTTGCCGGGGACGGGCTTCTTCCTCATCCTGCAACTCCTTGCCTCGAAGGCCCCGAGGCGCCCGGCGAGGGCCGGGCCGCGCACGGAGCAGAGCCCCCCGCCCTGCGCGTGGCCGATCAGCCGTGCACGCCTTCGCCGGCGTCGCCGGCGCGCGCCAACTCCGCACGAGCCTCCTGCAGCTGTGCCGGCTGTTCTTCTTCTGGGCCGCTGGCGCATCGGCCCGGGGCCCCCCGGTGGCTCGTCCCCACGTGTCGGGCCGCTTGCCCCCAGGGGCCCCTGGCCCCCGAGACGATCGCGTTCCACTACTAGCCAAAGAACTACTCGCAAATGGTCTGGATCCGCCGCGGGGGCTTTCCGATCCATCACATACAGGAGGACATGTTTTTGTTTCGAACGTTTGCGAGCAAGCACTTTGCGAGTAGCAGAATGCGCTCGGTGAGCCTCAGGGCCGGCCCACACAGTCAAAGCACGGCCACAAGAACGCGGGTGACGAAGACGAGCCACTTCGCCGGTGGAACGAGGCTCCATGGAGATTCCCAAGGCGAAGAGCACTCCAAGAAGGAGGGGCCAAAGCACGAAGACCACCCCAGAGCCAGGGTTGCTCTTAGCCTTCTTGCCAGCTGTATCTTGGGCCACCTGGGCACCAACGGCGCCCGCATGAACGCCTTCCCAGACCACCGATGCCTTGATCCGTCGAATACGGGGTCTCCGGAGCTCTGGACCCGTGGCTGGTTGCCGGGGACCCGTTTTTCCTCCCGGGCCGCTTCTGACGGCCCCAGGGCCGGGCGAGGGCCCTTGCAAGACGCCGAAAACGACGAAAGACGTCCGGTTTGAGCTGTTCGACACAATGGAGGTCTGGGTTCCCGCACCCCTGACGTTGTGATTCTCTCACAACGTCGACCCCAGGTTTTTCCATCCTGAGTCGTCTTTTGACGGTCCCCAGGCCCAGGAAGGGCTCACAGAGGCAGAAAATGTAGAAAAACCTCCCGTGATGATTTTTCCACAAAGCGAGGAGGCCTTGGGTTTAGGGCAGGGCTGACAAAGACCTTCAGCGGGAGCCTTCCGAGCCGCCCCTGGGAACTTGCCAGCCCTGGGGGGGGACGGAGGTCGCGGGAGGTCCTCTGGATGTCTGCGGAAGCCTCCAGAGGCACCTTCCCCCCGAAACGAGCACGCCGATACATGCACTATCCACCTCCTCCTCCTCCTCCTCCTCCTCCTCCTCCTCCTCCCTCCCTCCCTCCCTCCCTCCCTCCCTCCCCCCCCTCCCTCGCCCCTCCTCCCCCCACCTCCTCCCACCCACCCACCCACACCACCCACCCAACCCCCTCCTCCTCCTCCCTCCCCCTCCCTCCTCCCTCCCTCCCCACCCTCCTTCCTCCTCCTCCCCCCCCCTCCCTCCCATCATCATCATCATCATCATCATCATCATCATCATCATCATCATCATCATCATCATCATCATCATCAGCAGCAGCAGCAGCAGCAGCAGCAGCATCAGCATCAGCATCAGCATCAGCATCATCAGCATCATCAGCATCATCAGCATCATCAGCAGCAGCAGCATCATCACCATCACCACCATCATCATAATAATCTTCATCATCATCCTCATCATCATCAGCATTATGATCATCATAATCATCATCATCGCCATCATCATCACAATCATCACCACCATCACCACCATCATCATCATCATCGTCATCGTTATCGTCATCGTCATCATCATCGTCGTCGTTTTCATCGTCCCCATAGTGATCATCACGGTTACCATCGTGATCATCTTCGTCATCGTCATCGTCATCGTCGTCACCATCGTTATCGCCAACGTCGCAATCATCATCGTCATCGCCAGCATCGCCACCACCACCACCAGCATCAGCATGCTTATCATCACGATCATCATCAGCAGCAGCAGCATCAGCATCAGCATCATCAGCATCAGCATCATCCTACTCATCATCATCAGCATCATCATCATCCTCATCCTCATCCTCATCCTTATCCTCATCCTCATCACCATCGTCGTCGTCATCATTACCCTCACCATCCTCCTCCTCCTCCTCCCTCCTCCTCCTCCTCCTCCTCCTCCTCCTCCTCCTCCTCCTCCTCCTCCTCCCCCTCATACGCATCAGCTTCAGCATCATCAGCAGCAGCATCATCAGCAACATCCTCATCCTCATCCTCATCCTCATCCTCATCCTCATCCTCATCATCATCATCATCATCATCATCATCATCAGCAGCAGCAGCAGCATCATCATCAGCATCATCATTACTATTCTTATGATTATTCTCCTCTCCACTCTTCCTCCCTCCCTCCCTCACTCCTCGCACGCCTCGCCATCCGCACGGTGGCGGCATCCGGCCCCCCCCCGCCAGCGGCTCCCTCCCGGCAGCGCTCCTGGCAGTGCGCCGGCAGCTCCCCCGGCGCGGGCGCCCTCTTCACGCGCCGCCCGAAGTCGTCGAACCCTGCGGGGCGCGGGCGACGAAGGCGCTACTGCGCCACGAAAGTACGTGGCGGATGTCGGAAGCCCTGAAGCCAAAAACGTGTTCAGCTCTCGGGGGGAACGAACGGGGGGGATAGCAAAGGGTAGGGTAGAGAATCAGCTCACGTAGCTGATGTTCCCAGCGCCTCCCGGCGCTGGGAGGCGCCCATGGCCCATGTATCGAGGAATGGGCCCGGCGGCGGGGCCGAAACCAGCTGCACGCAGCAGCTTTCGTAACCCCCTCTTTCACTATCCCCCCCTTTCGTTCGTCCCGAATCTCTTGGGGGCCATATTTTACTTCCTCCACATTCCGGCGGCTTCCGCCGGCGGAGGCGGCCTCGTTTTACTTCCGCCGACCTTCCTCCGCCCTTCCAACTCATTCGATCCTCGAAGGCGAGGTCCTTTTTGGAACGCCCCATGTGCAGAGACACCCTCCGACGAGTCCTACATGTGTCGTAAAGGAGGGCGACTGTGTACAGAATCGCTGGCTCCCAGTGGTGGTTTATGCACTGCCACCCTCCCCCTGAGGCCCAGGAAGTGTTCATTGGAGGGTGTCGGTGTATGTATGTTTGTGGCGGAGTTCTAGGTATGAGTGCGGGTCGTCAGGCCCTGAGCGGGGCTCCCGTTCGCACGGGGATACCCCATCCGACGACACGCGCACCCATAGCCCCCTCTGGAAGATTCCGCCCCGAAAATTCTGGGGCTCGCATACGCGTGGCCGCTGGCTGTCAGCCCGTGATACCTCGCAGCGTGAAAATATATTCTCGCGCGGTGAGACAGCATTGTTGTCAGCCCCCGTTGTCAGCATTGTTGTCAGCCTCCGGAAAGGAGGAGGAGGAGGAGGAGGAGGAAGAAGAGTAAGAGGAGGAGGAGGAGGAGGAGGAGGAGGAGGAGGAGCAGCATGAGGACCGTTTGTCCTCCGTTGCCAGCATGAGGACCCGCGTGTCCTCATTGCTGTCAGCCTCCGAAGGCCCTCGCGGAGCCTCGGTTGCCCGTCGGAAAGACAATCCCGGAAGGAAAAACGCTGGCTCCCCCGGAGCAGGCCCAGAGTGTGGGGACGGCCACGGGGGCCTGACTGAATTGGGCGAGCCCCCAGAAACCTGTGAAGAAGGACAAAAAATCCACTCGAAATCCGCTCAAAATCTATCGAGAGAGCGAAAGAAAACCGCTCAAACTCCTGTCAAAATCTGTCGAGAGGGGCCCATATCCGCTCAAAATCCGCTCAAAATCCAATCTTAATCTGTCAAGGGGAGCCGATATCCGCTCAAAATCCGCGCAACATCCGCCCAGAATCTGTCAAGAGGGCCCCTGCGCTGGACGGGGCCACAATCCGCTCCAGATCGGTCTCCCCGGAACCCTCCCGGGCCCATCGAGGTGCCCTTCTTCGCCCCGGATCCGCTCCTGGGCATCCGGGGCCCGCAGACGGGCCCCGGAGGCCCGAAACGGCCAGAAACAGCGAGCGCACCCGGCGCCTCGTGAACCTCGAGCCTGCCCGCCCCCTCCTGCTCGCCGGAGCCAGTGCTGGGCCGCGCCAGACCTGGCCATCGCTCGGACGTCCATTTTCTATGCGTTTTTCGGTTTCGTGCGTGGTTTTTTCGCGAAATGATCAAGGATGCTCCTCGATGGTCCTCGCCGAAGGAAAAATACACACGTCCGAGCGATGCCAGGAGACCCCCCCAGCCGGCTCGAAGGCCCAGACCTCTGGAGGTCCGCGCCAGGGAAGAGTCTCACATGACGTCGGGGGTCTGGGGGCAGGGATCGACCGAAGCAGTGCTTTTCGTTTTCGTGCTGTCGTCGATGTCCCTCGTTCTGGCTGTCTTCCATCCGCCTTTGCTGCAAAATGCGTGGAGGTCCACGCCGTGGACAAGATCACGCCGTCGGGGGTCTGGGGGAAGCTTGGCGCAGGGATCGACCCAGGCTGTGTTTGTCGTTCTCGTCTTGTTGTCGAGTTCCCTCGCTTTGTCTTCAATCCGCCTGTTGCTGCAAAACGAACGCGAAACGATAACGGCCGACGAAGTCGCCAAAACACCGTTTGGGTCGGCCCCCTGCCTGGGGGGCTCCTTCTGCTGGAGCAAGAGCCGCCGCAGTGCTGCGAGAGGCGCCGAACTGCGGCGCCCAGGGGGGGGGCAAGGCAGAGGGAGCAACCCACGGGAGCCTGCGAGCCTCCCTGCCGTCGAGCGGGCTCTCGCGAATCGGCAGAGTCGGGCGCGAATCGGCACTGGTCGACGCGAAGTCCAGGCCAATCCGGCGCGAGTCGACGCTGAAGCGGCGCCTTTCTCATCGATTACCAGAGGCGCAGCACACGCTAACGCACTCTAAAGACGGAATTGCTTACAAGGATCGGCGGTGACCTGGGGGGGAAGTGAGAAGGGACGGGCCTTCTCAGAAGGCTCGGAAGTCCACTGGCCTTCTGAGGAGTGCAAAGCCTTCCTCGAAGACACAGGAAACCTCTCAGCAGGCGCGAGGGCTTCTGAGAAGTCCCCGCCGCCTTCTGAGAACGCCTCCTCCTTCTCGTTTCCCCCCCTCGCTCGCCGCCGAAAGAGGAGGAGGAGGAGGAGGAGAAGAAGGAGGACGACGAGGAGGAGGAGGAGGACACACACGGCTCCCATGGTTCACCACAGACGGGGACGGCGAGAGGGTGCGGGCCCTCCCGGACGGCCGAGGAGGCCAGAGGCCCACCGAGAAGCGTCCTACGACTCCTCTCCGAAGCCCCGCCCCCTCTTCTCAAGTCGGGCCTGTCCCTCCACAGGAGGAATGTTCCAAAATAGACACAAAAAAAGTCTGGGGACGATTTCTTGTTTGACCATTTTTGAATAGTTTAGGGTATGTTGTTGACTCTTTTTTATCTTTCGACTCAACCCTCTTCGCTTCCCCCCCCCTCGGCGCGCCGCCGACCACAGCGCTATCCGAGGATGTTGTGTTTCCCAAGGCCGGCGTTTTTCATCCATGGCGCCCTGTGGGGCCTGTTTTCATGCCCCGGAGCCGTCGACCACGGATCCGGGGTTCGGCGGCGGACAAACCTCCCTGTAGTAAACCTCCTCGCAGTGAAAACGGCCTGGGACCGAAACCGACGGACCTGGACCCCCAAAAATGACGGCCGCGACGCCCTCTCGCAAACCAAAAACGGCCGATTCCTTAATCGACGTGTCAGGGTAGGAGGTCTATCAACCTCCGAAAGAAAGAAGTCGCCCCGGGGGGTGGGTCGGGACCTCCGCGGAGGTCCCGAGACGCGCGGCCCCGCGGGGCCGCGCCCTGGAAACAGGTCTCCGAGAGGCACCCCACGCTGTAGAGCCCCCTTCGGGGGAGGGCTCCACTCCAGGAGGCCCCCGAGAGGCAGCCCAAGAGGCCCCGGCAGGCATCCAAAAGGCCGCTGGCCCACAACCCGGGCACGGTGGCGGGATGGTCCGAAGGCCACTGCCCATCGGCCAGGAGAAGCACGTAGAAACACAAAGTATGGAGGCGTTAGATATCTGAGACCATGCCGTCTCCGTGCCCTGCAGCAGACATGAGTTGGACATCGGCGGCGACTGTCTGCACAGCCTTGACGGCAGCGTGAGGATCTGCTCACTCAAGCTGCCCCTCGCCTCCTCCCGCTGCGCTGATGTGCGAACCGACGCGATTGCTTGCACCGCCACCGTGGCAACTCTGTTGCGTCGAATGCGCCTGTGTTCTACCTGGGCGCAGTGATACTTCAAGGGACTCTGCCACCTGCCCATAATCAACCCTTGCGGTTCATCATCAGCCTCGTCGTCGTCGCCGCCGCCGTCGTCGGTATCAGATTACTGCGTTGCGTCCACACCTTCGACATTACATCCTCATCCTCAACCTCCGCGTCGTCATCCTGAGCTGCATTCTCCCCCTCACGATTTTTGTCACCGATGGGCATGTCGAAACTAAATGCTCTAGCTGGCCGCCTCTCGCTTGTGGGCGCGCGGCGCCTGAAATGCTGGCAGCTACAAATCTTCAAACTTGGCCATGGGGCACGCTGCCAGACAGGAGGAGGACCAGACTTGAACATCGACCTCCACTCAAAGGATGCACGGGCTTCCAGAGAATGCGCCACAGCAGCCAGGCAGTCCCCTGAACCTAGTATTCACGAGGAGCTGGAGGAGGGGGAGGAGAAGCAGGAAGAGGAGGAGGAGGAGGAGGAGGAGGAGGAGGAGGGAAAGGAGGAGGGAAAAGAGGAGCAGGAGGAGGAGGAGGAGGAGGAGGAGCAGGAGGAGGAGAGGAGGAGGAGGAGGAGGGAAAGGAGGAGGGAAAAGAGGAGCAGGAGGAGGAGGAGGAGAGGAGGATGAGGAGGAGGAGGAGGAGGAGGAGCGAGAGCAGCAGCAGCAGCAGCAGCAGGAAGGGGGAGGCCGCCCGTCCCCGGCCTTCCGCACCCACATCAGATCCCCCCTCCCCCCCACCCAACGCGCCCTCCCCCCCCCGCCCTTACCCCCCTCCTGCCTCCCCATCTTCTCGGCCCTCTCAAGCGCACCATCCTCTCTCCCGCTCCCCCCCCGCCCCCACCGCCATCCTCCCCCCGAGACCCGACGACACGGCAAGCATATCATACTGCATCGCAACAAAAAAATCAACCAAAGCCCTGGACCCCATCCTTCTGTTGGAGGCCTCCTGGATGGGGCCCGAGTAGATGGGGTCGGAGGATCGAGCCGCATCGGCGATGCATCGCCGATGCATTGGTGGCGATGCACCCGCGACGCCGGCGATGCAGCGGCGACGTCGGCGTGGAGAAAATCGGGCCCCACATCGAGCCGCACAGCCGATGCCCCGGCGATGCATCAAGATCCTTCGACCCCACCTACTCCGACCACATCTGGGAGGCCTAGACCTGCACCACTCAACCAGATCGATCCGCAGAGGCCCCGGGGCCCACAGCAAGGCAGGTCCGCCCACCATGAAAACAGCATGGGCCCCCCCCGCCCTCCTTCCCCCCTGCACTTCGCCCCCGCACCTCGCCCCTGCGATTCGCCCCCCCGCTCGCTCCCCCATCCCCTCCCCGCCCCGCTCCACCTCCCCCTTCCCCTCCCGCGCCCCCCCTTCCCCTTACCTCTTACCCCCCCCCCACACTTCGCTGGACCTGGACCTTTCCCAGGGGCACGCTCGGGCAAGGGACCGTCGCTGCAGGACCTCTCCACTCACCTCCTCCTCCTCCTCCTCCTCCTCCTCCTCCTCCTCCTCCTCCTCCTCCTCCTCCTCCTCCTCCTCCTCCTCCTCTCCTCCTCCTCCTCCTCCTCCTCCTCCTCCTCTCCTCCTCCTCCTCCTCCTCCCCTCCTCCTCCTCCTCCTCCTCCTCCTCTCCTCCTCCACCTCCTCCTCCCCTCCTCCTCCTCCTCCTCCTCCTCCTCCTCCTCCTCCTCCTCCTCCTCCTCCTCCTCCTCCCTCCTCCCCTCCTCCTCCCTCCTCCCTCCTCCCTCCTCCCTCCTCCTCCCTCCTCCCTCCTCTCCTCCCTCCTCCCTCCTCCCTCCTCCTCCTCCTCCCTCCCCTCCTCCCTCCTCCCTCCTCCTCCTCCCTCCTCCCTCCTCCCTCCTCCTCCCTCCTCCCTCCTCCCTCCTCCCTCCCTCCCTCCTCCCTCCTCCCTCCTCCTCCCTCCTCCCTCCTCCTCCCTCCTCCCTCCTCCCCCCTTCCTCCTCCCTCCTCCGCTTCCTCTTCTTTCTTCCTCCCTGCGCTCCCATCGTGCGCGCCCCGCGAAGGGGCCGCTCACACGCCGCGCATGCCCGTGGCGCTGGGGTCGCCGCCACCTCCGCCTGGGCCGACGGGCGAGTTCCAGTACCACAGGAAGGCCTCGGGGGGCTCAGCAGGCCCCGGAAGCTGCAGGGCAGCTTTCCGGATGGCCGATCCCGGAAGCCCTGAGCCCGAAGATGGTGTCACCTCTTGGAGGCGCTTCGTTGCTCCCGCCGCCTTCCGCCAGACTTCCGCCGGCGTCCGCCAGCGGAGGCGGCCTCGCTTTACTTACGCCGACCTTCCGCCGCCCTTGCGCCGCCTTCCGCCGAGGAAGAGATGACAACTCCTTCGATCCTCGAAGGCAAGGCCTTTTTGTTGAGGCCTTTTTTGGAACGCCGCATATGTACCGCTGTCGTGCTTCAGCTGTTTGTCAGTTTCCGGCGCTTTCATGTTATAAGTTTCCGGCGCAGTTGTTCCACAGTGCAAGTTTCCCCTGGTGGCGGCTAGATCCAGATTACAATATGTGTAACAGGTCCGAACCATTTTCGAACTGCGTCCGAACACCCTTCGGATCATAAGACTGCCTGGGCCGTTGCGGTGAACAGTGTATGTTTAACTGCTTATGTGAACCGTTTATCACCTGTTTCATCATCAAGAAAGAATGTGTTATGTGTGCGCGTGCGCACTGAATGGACAGAAGAAGGAGGAGAGGAGGCGACGAAGACGGAGAAGCATGGAAATCTGTCCATGGCAAGACGGCCACGCGCTCTGTCCCTGAGGCGCCCGGGTCTGTAGATGCGGGGGGCCCTTCAGGCGCTCGAAAGCGATACCCAAAAAACTGCCGTGCCGCTTCCAGGGAACCTCACGCTCGGGGGTGCCCCCCCATACGCATATCCCTTCCTTCCTATAGGACCCGCCTCATCTGCCGCCTCGGGCCTCCTCCTCCCTCCCTCCCTCCCTCCTCCCTCATCTTCTGACCCGGGTCAATCCAGACCCGGGTCAGTCAGGACTTGCAAAATACTGCAAAATCCTGCACCCAAACCCGGGTCAATGCGAAGGATCCCGCAAGATCCTGCAGGATCCTGCACCCAAACCCGGGTCAATGCGACCCTGTCCCTGCAGGATCCTGCAAGACCCGGCGCGCTGGCTGACCCCCGTTTGCATTGACCCCCGTCCCAAGGCTCCCGACCCTCCCTCCCTCCCTGCTCTCCGGCTGCCCCTTCGGGACGACCCGGGCACCCCCCGGAGCGCTCTCGGCGATGCGCAGCTGCTGGACAGCCTGTCCCGAGGCTCGAAAGCCGCCGAAGGGCGGCGAAGGCGCCCGGAAGCCTCGAACCTCGAAGCGAACAGGCTCCTCCTCCTCCTCCTCTTTCTCCTCCTCCTCCTCCTCCTCCTCCTCCTCCTCCTCCTCCTCCCTCCTCCTCCTCCTCCTCCTCCTCCTCCTCCTCCTCCTCCCCTCCTCCCCTCCGCCTCCTCCCCCCTCCTCCTCCTCCTCCTCCTCCTCCTCCTCCTCCTCCTCCTCCTCCTCCTCCTCCCCCTCCTCCTCCTCCTCCTACTCCTCCTCCTCCTCCTCCTCCTCCTCCTCCTCCTCCTCCTCCTCCTCCTCCTCCTCCTCAGGGTAGGAGCAGCAGCGGCATCGACGGATCGGGCGGCCCGATCGTGTCCAGGGAGGTCGGGCCCGAAGGATCCCCTTCCTGGGGGCGGGGCGCCGGCAGGCAGCAGGACGAGGCCGATGGCGGCCGTGTTCACAACGACCTGCTCGACGGCCTTCGCGGCCGAGTTCTCCTCGCCGCGCACAGGGTTGGGTCGGGCGTGTCCCGCTACAGGCGGATTGTGGAGGGAAAAGAAAAAGAATACCCCCAAAAAATATTCCTACATAGAGTCAAACACAGACTGTGTTCAACTATGTTTGAACATTCCCCCCTGCAGAGGGACAGGCCCGACTTCAGCACAGGGGGGCACTGCCACGCCCACGCCCTCGCGGCCTGGGCTCCAGGCTCGAGGCCTCGAGGCTGGAGGTCTTGCGGTCGTCTTCGGCGCTTCGCGGCGGCCTTTTCCAGCCTGGGGGTATACCTTCCAGCAGCTGCGCCTCGCCGAGAGCGTTCTGGGGGGGGGTCCAGGTCGTCCAGAACGGCCGCCGGAGACCACAGCTACAGGGAGGCTGCTGAAATTGTGGAAGGGTAAAGAAGGAGCGAGGTCCCTTTCTGGCCCCAACAGCGCCTGCGTGCACGAGGAGGCCTAGAGGAGCAGCCGTGGGAAGGACCTGAGGAACAGCGAGCCCCTTCCGAACCCAAAGCGATCACTTATGTCAGCGTCTTTCGGCGGCAAGCCCTGGGGGGGAAAGGACAAGGGGCGGGCCTCCTCAGAAGGCTCGGGAACCCCTGGCCTTCTGAGACATGTTCTAGGCCTTCCCCGAAGACACGGAAAGCTTCGCAGAAGGCGCGAGGGCTCAATCAGGAGCAGCCCCGCCGCCTTCTGAGAAGGCCTCCTCCCTCTCGTTTCCCCCCCTCGCTCGCCGCCGATGCCTTGGCCGAAGCACCCGAAGACCAGCGACGAGGAGCACAAAACAACACAGATCCGCTCTTGGGCCGGCGCCGGGCACCCCGTGGCGGCTCGGGCGCCGCCCCGGGGGAGCCGCTCCCGCTCCCCCGCGCCGGGGAGGCGGGGAGGCCCAGCGCCGCTCCAGAGAGCCCGCGCGGGCCGTCGAGCGTTTAGGCTCACGCGGTCCTCCCTCGGACCAGGAAACAAGCGATACCACCCACACCTGCGGCGCCAGAAGGGGGCGTAGAACGTACCAGGAGATCTGGCCCAGCGCCGCTCCCAGGAGCCCGCGCGGGCCGTCGAGCGTCTGTGCTCACGCAGCCCTCCCTCGGGCCAGAAAGCATGTTTTTTGGGTCTGCGGGTCGAGAGCGAGCCTCTTCCGGCCAAGAGCTCGGCGGGCCGCGCAAAGCACGAATTGGGGAGACAGAGCGCAGGCGGGCCGGGCCTCAGACGGCCGGAGGGCGCGGGGTGCAGGAACGGACCAGGAAACAAGCGACACCACGCACACCTGCGGAGCCAGGGGGGGCTTGGAACGTACCAGGACATCTGGCCTGGGCTCCTGCATGGTATGCGCAGCGGCCCCCGAGGGGCCGCAGCGCAACATGGAGGGCCGTAGGCGGGGTGGTGTCATTGGTTTTTCCCAGCCATCCTGTGGTGTTGGGTCCTCGTTTTGAGGAAACAGCGCCCCGCGTCTCACTCCACCTCCTTCCTCCTCCCCCTCCTCCTCCCCCCTCCTCCCCTCCAACCTCACTTTGGCAATACCCCTCGCACCCTTCGTGGCCCCATAGGGAGCTCCACCAAAGGCCCAGATGTCAGCGCTCGCATGCGCCCAAAGCACCCATTTCGGCAAACCCCTCAAACGTTTCGTGCCCCCATAAGGAGCCCCACCGACGGCCCCAATGGCTGCGCTCATAACAGGGGCAGCTCCACCGAAGGCCCCAGCGGCTGCGTCCGCATGCGCCCACTGCAACAATTTCGGCACACCCCTTACACTCTTCGTGGCCCAGTAGGCAGCTCCACCGAAGGCTGCACTGACTGCGCTCGCATGCGCCCACCGCACACATTTCGGCACACCCCGCACACGCTTTTCGCGGCCCCATAGGCGACGGCCCCAATGGCTGCGTTCACATGCGCTCACCGCACCCATGTCGGCACACCCTCACACGCTTCGTGGCCCCATAAGGAGCTCCACCGACGGACCCAGTGGCCGTTCGCATGCGCCCACCGCGCATATTTTGGCACATGCCTCACACGCTTCGTGGCCCCCTGGGGAGCTCCACCGACGGCCCCAATGGCTGCGTTACCATGCGCCCACCCAGTCTATTTTCGGCACGCCCCGCACACCCTTCGTGGCCCCATCGGCAGCTCCACCGACGGCCTCAGTGGCTGAGTTCGCATGCGCCCACCGCACCCAATGTGGCACACCCCGCACACCCCTCGTGGCCCCATAGGGAAGGCAACAGCAGGCGCCACTGGTTGCGTTCGCATGCGCCCACCGCACCCATTCTGGCACACCCCGCACACCCTTCGTGGCACCATAGGCAGCTCCACCGACGGCCTCAGTGGCTGAGTTCGCATGCGCCCACCGCACCCAATTTGGCACACCCCGCACACCCTTCGTGGCCCCATAGGGAGCTCCACCGACGGCCCCACTGGCTGCGTTCGCATGCGCCAACCGCACACAGATTGGCACACCCCTCGCACGCTTCGTGGCCCTACAGCGAGCTCAGCCGACGCCCCCAGTGGCTGCGTTCGCATGCGCCCACAGCACCCATTTTGGCACGACCCTCACACGCTTTTCGCGGCCCCATATGCAATTCCACTGACAGCCCCAATAGTTGCGGTCGCATGCGCCCATCGCGCCCGTGTCGGCGCACCCCTCACACGTTTCGTGCCCCCATGGGGAGCCCCACCGACGGCCCCAATGGCTGCGCTCGCATGCGCCCACCGCACACATTTGGGGCACACCCCTTACACGCGTCGTGGCCCCATAGGGAATTCCACCGACGGCCCCAGTGGCTGCGTCCGCACGCGCCCACCGCAACAATTTCGGCACACACCGCACACGCTTTTCGCGGCCCCATAGGGAGTTCCACCGACGGCACCACTGGTTGCGTTCGCATGCGCCCACCGCACCTATTTCGGCACACTCCTCACACTTTTTGCGGCTCCGTAGGGAGCTGACACGCGATGAGCCTTGCAAGCGGATAGCGTGTCGCTCCGCTCCGCGGGACGAGAGGCAGGGGAAGGCTCGGGACGCTGGCGCCGGGAAATGTGGCAATGGCTCGCGTGTGGCGACGAGGCGTGGTGGGCTAGAGCAGGCGGAGCGACACGCTAATTAAGCATCAGGTCCCCGACCAGGTCCCCGACCGCACTTCTGCCGGCCTTCCGCTGGACGGAGCCGCCGCCATGCTGTGGGACGCAAAAGGACATACTAAAACGATGCGATCTTGGGCCGCCATGGGGCTCTCTGGGGGCCATCTTGGACCCGTGTTGTGCCGTTTTGGGGCTCTCTTGGACTGCCTGGAAGCCCTTTCGGATGGTTGCGGGGCGATTTGGGAGCCTCCCAGGCGGCTTCGGACGCCCAGAAGACCGCCGTCTTGGAGCGTCGGGAAGCCGAAAAGAGGAGAACCCTAAAATTCACAAAAAAAAAAAAAAAAAAAAAAAAAAAAACCATAGAAAATCAATGATTTTTGCCTCGGGGGGAATGCTTTTGGAGACCTCTTTGGTGCCGTCCTGGAGGCCTCTTGGGCCATCTTGAGTTCACGTCGGTCACTCTTGGAGCGCTGTTGTGTTGTCTTGGGGGTCTCTGGGACGTCTCCGATGGACCCCCTGATCGCCCTAAGTGTGCTGGGAAGGCTTGGCAAAACGCCCTGCGAGGCCCGGGGGCCGCTTCGAGGACCGTCCGGAGGGCCCCAAAGCCCCAGATCCCGGGAATCCGGTTTTGGGGGGGGGGACGGGTTTCCCCCCCGCCCGGGCTTATAAAAATATAGGAAGAGGAATATATGAATATATATATATATATACAAGACTGCAGTGGCGCTTCGCGCCATGCACCTTGGTCCTTGAAGTTTGGTATGCAGGCGGAATGGCAGGAAGGTGAAGCCGACAACTTAGCGATAACTCCTGGTTGCCTTTTCTGGCATCGCCGCTATACTAATGTTATTCGTTATCCTTCCTCCATGTTTCTTTTTGCTGTTTCCTCATTTTCGCCATGCCCTGCGCATTCTGCCCATCCTCCTCAGCTCTTTTTTGCGGAGGCTCCTCCTTGGAGAGCCTCTAGGGGCCTCACAAAAGTTGTTTCAGGCTTTCTTAAGGCCTTCTGGAGACCTCCTGGGCGTATTCTGGGGGCCTCCGGGGGCTTCCTCGGGCCACCCTGCCTCCAACCGCGGTCTCCCTGAACGACCGAATCACGATTTGGAATTTTTCGGAGGGTGTCTTTGGGCGATCTTGGGCCGCCATGGGGCTCTCTGAGGGCCATCTTGGACCCGTGTTGTGCCGTTTTGGGGCTCTCTTGGACTGCCTGGAAAGCCTTTCGGATGGTTGTGGGGCGATTGTGGAGCCTCCCAGGCGGCTTCGGACGCCCAGAAGACCGCCGTCTTGGAGCGTCGGGAAGCCGAAAAGAGGAGAACCCTAAAATTCACCAAATTACGCTACCGAGGAACCCCACATACTGATTTTATGTCTTGTGTGAACCGCGCTACCACTACCACCGCCGTCATGCTCTCAGGTGCCCCCTGTGGTCGTTGAAAGGAGGGGGAGGACGAGTGGGGGGAGAGGAGGGGTTGAGGAGTCATCTGTGACGGTCATATCCGGCGTCGCCTGGCACTTGGATACGAGAGGTAATACGCAATCCCGCACTAGAGGCTATGCCTGGACGACCCTGGCACGCATAGGGAGACCACCCCCTGCGCACCCCCTCTGGTGTCGAGAAAATGCCACGCCTGCTATGCCTGGACGACCCTGGCACGCATAGGGAGACCACCCCCTGCGCACCCCCTCTGGTGTCGAGAAAATGCCACGCCTGCTATGCCTGGACGACCCTGGCACGCATAGGGAGACCACCCCCTGCGCACCCCCTCTGGTGTCGAGAAAATGCCACGCCTGCTATGCCTGGACGACCCTGGCACGCATAGGGGGACCACCCCCTGCGCACCCCCTCTGGTGTCGAGAAAATGCCACGCCTGCTATGCCTGGACGACCCTGGCACGCATAGGGAGACCACCCCCTGCGCACCCCCTCTGGTGTCGAGAAAATGCCACGCCTGCTATGCCTGGACGACCCTGGCACGCATAGGGAGACCACCCCCTGCGCACCCCCTCTGGTGTCGAGAAAATCCCACGCCTGCTATGCCTGGACGACCCTGGCACGCAGAGGGGGACCACCCCCTGCGCACCCCCTCTGGTGTCGAGAAAATGCCACGCCTGCTACGCCTGCTAGGCTTTGCGCCAGTGTCGTGGATAGCGGCCGAGCTGAGAGACCACCCCCTGCGCACCCCCTGTGGTGTCGAGAAAGTGCCACGCCTGCTACGCCAGTGTCGTGGATAGCGGCCGAGCTGAGAGACCACCCCCTGCGCACCCCCTGTGGTGTCGAGAAAGTGCCACGCCTGCTAGCCTTTGCGCCAGTGTCGTGGATAGCGGCCGAGCTGAGAGACCACCCCCTGCGCACCCCCTGTGGTGTCGAGAAAGTGCCACGCCTGCTAGGCTTTGCGCCAGTGTCGTGGATAGCGGCCGAGCTGAGAGACCACCCCCTGCGCACCCCCTTTGGTGTCGAGAAAGTGCCACGCCTGCTAGGCTTTGCGCCAGTGTCGTGGATAGCGGCCGAGCTGAGAGACCACCCCCTGCGCACCCCCTGTGGTGTCGAGAAAGTGCCACGCCTGCTAGGCTTTGCGCCAGTGTCGTGGATAGCGGCCGAGCTGAGAGACCACCCCCTGCGCACCCCCTGTGGTGTCGAGAAAGTGCCACGCCTGCTAGGCTTTGCGCCAGTGTCGTGGATAGCGGCCGAGCTGAGAGACCACCCCCTGCGCACCCCCTGTGGTGTCGAGAAAGTGCCACGCCTGCTAGCTTTGCGCCAGTGTCGTGGATAGCGGCCGAGCTGAGAGACCACCCCCTGCGCACCCCCTGTGGTGTCGAGAAAGTGCCACGCCTGCTAGGCTTTGCGCCAGTGTCGTGGATAGCGGCCGAGCTGAGAGACCACCCCCTGCGCACCCCCTGTGGTGTCGAGAAAGTGCCACGCCTGCTAGCCTTTGCGCCAGTGTCGTGGATAGGGACCGCGGTGAGAGACCACCCCCTGCGCACCCCCTGTGGTGTCGAGAAAGTGCCACGCCTGCTAGGCTTTGCGCCAGTGTCGTGGATAGCGGCCGAGCTGAGAGACCACCCCCTGCCCACCCCCTTTGGTGTCGAGAGAGTGCCACGCCTGCTAGGCTTTGCGCCAGTGTCGTGGATAGGGACCGCGGTGAGAGACCACCCCCTGCGCACCCCCTGTGGTGTCGAGAAAGTGCCACGCCTGCTAGGCTTTGCGCCAGTGTCGTGGATAGCGGCCGAGCTGAGAGACCACCCCCTGCCCACCCCCTTTGGTGTCGAGAGAGTGCCACGCCTGCTAGGCTTTGCGCCAGTGTCGTGGATAGCGGCCGAGCTGAGAGACCAACCCCTGCGCACCCCCTGTGGTGTCGAGAAAGTGCCACGAGCTGTGCTGTGCTGTGCTGAGCTGAGCCGTGCTGGGCTGTGCTGAGCTGTGCTAAGCTGAGCCGAGCTGTGCTGTGCTGAGCTGAGCTGAGCTGTGCTGTGCTGAGGTGAGTTGAGCTGAGCTGAGCAGTGCTGTGACGAGGGGGGGGAGAGTGAAGTATGTGTGTGTGTGTGTGTGAGTGAGGGGAGGAGGTGTGAGGTGAGGTGAGACGCGGGTGCGCCGCGGCAGGGAAGAAAACCAGAACCCCACAAAACATGTGGGGGAAAACCATAGAAAATTCATGATTTTTGCCTCGGGGGGCCTTCTTGGGAGTGCTCTTGGAGGCCTCTTTGGGGCCGTCCTGGAGGCCTCTTGGGCCATCTTGAGGTCACGTCGGTCACTCTTGGAGCGCTCTTGTGATGTCTTGGGGGTCTCTGGGACGTCTCCGATGGACCCCCTGATCGCCCTAGGTGTGCTGGGAAGGCTTGGCAAAACGCCATGTGAGGCCCGGGGGCCGCTTCGAGGCCCGTCTGGAGGGTCCCAAAGCCCCAGATCCCGGGAGTCCGGTTTTGGGGGGGGGGGATGGGTTTTCCCCCCGCCCGGGCTTATAAAAAATAGGAAGAGGAATATACATATATATATATATATATATATCATGTACTGATACGTATATATATATATATATATAAGATTTCGCGGCGCGCGCGTCGCCCCTATGGGGGCGACGCACACATAATATTGCTACGATTGGGTGGCGCCGATTGGGGAAACCAAGAGAAACCGATACCGCTACCCGCCGGGCCTCTCATGGGGTGCGCTCTGACCAGAATCTTGGGGCGAACCCAGCGGTGGCGACAAGGGCCTCCCAGGAGGCCCAGAAGGGGGGAAAACGGCCAAAGGGTAGCGAAATGGGTACCCATCGGTCGTTGAAGTAGGTAGAAACATGAAGCAGGAAGGCGTTGGAAGTAGATCGGGTTCCGTCCTCCCGCGAAGGAGGACGGGACAAGTAAAGCCACTCGATCCTTGAAGTAGGAAGGCGCTTGTAAAGTAGGCTGGCATCTGGGAATCCCAATATACCTACTTCTAACGACCGATGGTTACTTTAGAGGCCGCCTAGATGGGGTTAGAGTAGATGGGGTCGGAGGATCGCGCCGCATCGCCGATACATCGGCGATGCATCGCCGATACATCGGCGATGCATCGGCAATGCACTTGCGACGTCGGCGATGCATCGGCGACGTCGGCGTCGAGAAAATTGCGCCCCACATCGAGCCGCATCGCTGATGCATCGCCGATGCATCGGCGATGCGGCGCGATCCCTCGACCCCCCTCCTCCTCCTCCTCCTCCTCCTCCTCCTCCTCCTCCTCCTCCTCCTCCGCCTCCTCCTCCTCCTCCTCCTCCTCCTCCTCCTCCTCCTCCTCCTCCTCCTCATCCCTGCTCCTCCTCCCTGCTCCTCCTCCCTGCTCCTTCTCCCTGCTCCTGCTCCTGCTCCGCCACCACCGACGACGACGACGACGACGACGACGACGACGACGACAACGCGTCGACGACGGCGTCGACGACGCCCTCGAAGACGACGGCGCCGCCGAAGGCGGTGTCCTCGACCTTCGGCTTCGGGGGCGGCGGCGGCTCGCTGTTGAAGAAGTGCATCGCGACCGCCAGCCTCCGGACCTCGTGGCGGCGCGCCGAGGAGAGGCACCAGGGGCGGCGGCCCTGTTCCCAGGGGGGCGGGGGAGCCTCTCGGCAGGAAGGCTGCCTTCTCGGAAGGGTCGGGTAGGGCATGGCCTCCTTCACGCGGATTCCGCAAGAAAGATGAGCACTCGTCAAACAATGAAAGCAACAAAAAATCAAGATGGTCCAGAAAATCGCCCCCATACTAGTTGTCGACTACTTTGAAGACTCCTCCTGTAGAGGGGCATGCCCGACTCAAGGGAAGGGCCCGGAAGCTTCCAAGAGATCCTCCTGGAGGCCCGGCCCCTCCTGGCTTCCGAGAAGCCCCTCCGGCTTCGAGCGCCGCCCAGCCCCCGACATCCGACGGCGTGCGCGTGTCCCATGTGCGGCCCCCAGAGGTCCCGACCCCCTCCCTTCGGTGGCAACTCATGGGAGCCCTCCTGCCGTGCTCTCGCTCACGACACGAGGGGGTCTGGGTCCTCCTCCTCCTCCTCCTCCTCCTCCTCCTCCTCCTCCTCCTCCTCCTCCTCCTCCTCCTCCTTCGGTGGCAACTCATGGGAGCCTCCCATACCATCTTGTCGGCTCCTGCGAATCGACGCTGCATCGACGCTCGTCGACGCTCCTCGACGCCAGATCGGCGCTAGTCGACGCTAGATCGACGCTAATCGACGCTAACCCACGCTAGATCGGCGCTAGCTCATCGACTCTCCGACGCGAATCGACGCTAACCGACGCCAATCGACGCGAAAGACGGAGAACCAAGAGGGTACGCCAGGCTCCCATGATTTGCTGCCGAAACTTCCCCGGGGCCAGTTCGTCTCCCCAGACCCACTTTTGCCTGGCCCCGGGCCCGAGAGCGAGCCCCAGGAGCCGACATCCAAGAAGAAAAACCTCCCACATCGGAAGCAAGCAGAAACAAGAACAACGAACAAGAAAACGCATCGTCGGAGCTCTGGGCCGCAAGAGAAGTCCCTTGCCCCCTGTGGGGGGGGGGAACATTCGAGGGGGGGGACCGGCTCCCGGGGGAGACGCGTCGACCTGAGATCGGCGGTGCACGTCGCCGAGGGCTCGGCGATGTGCCCCTGACGTAATGACTCCGCACGGTCCCCGGGCGGAGCGGGGCCATCGGCGATCTCTTTGCGACTGCAGTCGGCCTGGTATCATCAGGATGCGCGGTGAGGATGCAGGGGCCTTAGGCGCCCGCTTCGGAGCTTCTCGAGCGGGGCGCGGCCAACGAACGTGGCCCAGGATGGGCCAAGGGGGCAAGGATGCAAGGGTGCCCGTGGGAAGGTTGCCCATCCTTACTGTGCGGGTCGGCTGTAGGGGTCGATGCGTCACCCCCTGAGCCGATCTCCAGGAGAGCCCAGAATCGAGTCGATAAGTCGAATCGGCGATCAGCATGAATCGGATCGGCGGAAATCGGCAGCCGAGCCGGGAAAAGTCGGATCGGCGGAAATCGGCAGGCTAGTACGCCTCCAATCAACAATCGGAACTCAAATCGGAATCCCAAGTCGAATCGAATCGGAATCGGAATCCACCGAAGTCGAATCGAACCGAATCGGGGGAATCGAAATGAGCCCTGTGGAGAAAGACGGGCCCCGCATCTGGCCGCATCGTCGCTGCATCGGCGATGAGGCGCGATCCTCCGACCCCATCTGCTCCGACCCCATCTAGGAGGCCTAGAAATCCAACGTCCCCCCCTGAACCTACAGTCGAGGCGTTGACCTAAGGAACCCTGAGTAAGGAACGAGGCCCCTACCTTCCACAAATTGAACTTCGATTCCGTATCGGAAACCTAAGGACAATCCGAGGCAAGCTGCGAAACAATTAAGGAACACGGAGCCCCTCCCCAACGAAAAGGGTTCCTTCGTCAGGGCCCCGACTGCACCCCGAGATCCGACGGCGCGAAAACCTTGCAGCAGCAGGAGAGACATCGCGGCCGGAGCCCTGGGCCCCACCGATCTGCTGCCTCCGTCCAGCCGGCTCGATCTCTGTGAGGGGCCCGGGGGCTCGAAAGGAGGCGCGAACGCGGGACCCGAAAGGACCCCAGCAGAGCACCTCAATACCGTCGGGGCGTTGACCTGGGGGACCCTAAATAAGGAGCGAGGCCCCTTTTTTCATAAGTTGAATTTCGATCTCCGATCGAAAACATACGGAAAACCTGAGACAAGCTGCGAAACACTTCAGGAACGCGGAGCCCCTCCCCAACCAAAAGGGCTCCTTCTTCAGGGCCCCGACAGTATAGCAGCAGAGATGAAGAGGCGGAGCGAGGAGGAGACGGTCGGCTCGTGAAAGCGGCCAGGACCAGGATGAGAGAGCGCGGCCGTGATGCACCGCAGCGTCGTGGCCGTCCAGACCAACACTGCAGCCGGCATGGAGGCGAGAGCACGATTCCAAAGTAAATCGCGAGCAGGTCTCAAGCAAAACGGCCGCTGGACCGGGCCCCCCCGTGAGACTCGTCCCGTTCCCCCGTTCCCCCCCCCCCCCGTGGGACTCGTCTGTGGTCTCTTTCTGCCACTACTAGAAGCCTCCAGCGGAACGCTTCTCGAGGGAAAAACTGCGACGCCAGGATCGCCCTTGACATGTGCGCACCGCCAGACCCTCAGATCTGACGACTCCCCAACACAGACATCGCGAACATAAACAAAAGCACGACTGGAGCCTCGGACCCCATCTTTCTGCGCCATTTTCGAAGAGGATCGACATGTGAGGGTTACAGGGCCCCAGAGCGGGCGCACAAGCGCGAAGGGAAAAACTGCGACGCCAGGGTCTCGGGGGCAGCCCCACGTACGCCCGCGCGCCCGAGTACTGCGTACCCCCTGCGGACCTGCGAAACCGACAAGGTCAGGTTATCCAGGGGTGGGGGGAGTGGAAAGGTGCGCGGGCCCGATCACCCGGTTGATCGCGAGACCCTAGAAAAGCCCTGCCCCTGACGTGAGCGCGCCGCCAGACCCTCAGATCTGACGTTGGTGGGAATAAAATAAAATGTTTTATGCTTATTTATATAGATACAAACATATACATATACAATGCGAAAATCACGACCAGAGCCCCAGACCCCATCCTTGTGCGCCCTTCCCCGAGCCGGATCGATCTGCGAGGGTGCCGGGGCCCGAAAGGCGGGCGAGAGCGCCCAGCGGGAGCAGACTGCAACGCCCGGATCTGAGGGACAGCGACGACAAGAACCGGGGCTCACGCAAGATGGCACAGTCAGGTCGGGCACGCTCCCCTACAGGCGGATGTTGGACGAAGAGTCGTTGTCTGATTATTTGTTGATTCTCTTTGCATTTTCCTCCTGTAAGGGGACGCGCCCGACTTGATGGTACAGCGACCTCCTTACGCCGGGGCTTCACGCGGGCCGGCGGCGTGGCACGCTACACTGAAGCTGCGGGCGCCCACGCGCGATCGTATACGCGAGCAGCTCACGCGCGAAGGTCGGCGCAGCCGACCCCGCTCGCTTCTCCGCCGCGCACTTGGGAGACCAAGAGGTACCGATACCGCGCGCCGCTCCCCCGACCGCTGCCTGGGTGCGTTCTGACCAGGACGCCGAGGCGAAGCCGGCGGCGGCGACGAGGGCCCCCCGGGAGGCCGACAGAGGGGATGACGGAGCGAGGGGGCAGCGGCATGGGTTCCTCCTCCTCCTCCTCCTCCTCCTCCTCCTCCTCCTCCCCCTCCTCCTCCTCCTCCCTCCCCCTCCCTCCTCCTCCTCCCTCCCCCTCCCTCCTCCTCCTCCTCCTCCTCCTCCTCCTCCTCCTCCTCCTCCTCCTCCTCCTCCTCCTCCTCCTCCGACTCACGGTGTGCGCGCAGGGCAGGCCTCCGGCCGCCCGCTGACGAACGGGGTCGCGCACGAGCGGGCGAGCAGCGCCAGGCCCGCCGCGAGGGCGCACGCCGCCAGGACGCCGGCGGCCGCGCGGCTGCGCCTCGCCATTGCGGCGCGAGGAAGGCGCAGCACCCTCGGGGGCAGTGCCTCGCCTTAGCCGCCCCGATACGCAACGCGCAGCCCATAGCGTGTTGACGCTGGAGGAGAAAAAACAAAAAAAAAAAAAAAAAAAAAAAAAAAAAAAACGTAATAAACACGAACTTGTCGATTGTCGGCGCAAATTTCTTGGATCTGCGCTGGATTCCCCCTCCCTGGCTCGCTCCGCGCGCCAGGGGCGGCGCCGGAGGCGCCGCCAGGGGGCCCCCAGCGCGGATGCAAGAAATCCGCGCGGGCCGCCCGAAAGTGTATGTTTCTGCTGTTTTCTCCTTCGGGGCACGGAGCTCAACGCGTAGACTGAAAGCGTAGGTCTGGCGCGATGCGTTCGCCCAAGCGTGGGCCAGCACGTGGAGCCACCGCGCATCGTGTCAACACCAACGCTTCGAGCACGGTACGCGTTGCGTCTCAACCCGGGCGTGTCGGGGCAGCCAAGTCCCTTGCAGATCGGCGCCCTCGGGCGTCCAGCTGGGCTGGGCACGCGCGCTTGGGCCAGACCTGGGCGCGGGGGGTGGGTCCTGAGATCCTGGCGCTGCAAATTGTCCACAACCGGCGTCTTCGCCCGACTCTGGGCCCCGGGACCCTCAGAGATCGATCCGGCCCGAGAAAGGGCGCAGAGAGATGGGATTGCCCTGGTCGTGATGATTCACGATGTTGCATTTTTGCTGCGACGTCAGATCTAAGAGGGGGCACGCGCGTCTGGGCCAGACCTGGGCGCGGGGGGGGCTGCCGAACATGAGTGGAAGACGACGACGAAGAGGAGGAGCAGACGATATAGGATTGGACGGGAGAGAATAATAGACATATCGTCGAAAGATACGTATCGATAGACATATATAGAGAGAAGGAAAAAGAGGGAAAGAAATCAACGAAGAGGAGATCTGAAGAAGAGAGAGGGGAGGAGAGGGAAGGGGAGGGGAGAGGACAAGGGGAAGTGGAGAGGCGAGGAGAGTGGTGAGGAAGAGCACTGGGGGAGGAGGAAAAACGCACGCAGCACAGGAAGGATGAGAAGGAAGGAAGGAAGTGAGGGAGGGGAGAAGGAAGGGTCATGCTCTTCCTCCCGCTCCGAAAAAATCCACAAATTGTGAGAAACAGCAAGAAAGGATACCGAGAACCTGCGAACACCTTCCTCCTCCTCCTCCTCCTCCTCCTCCTCCTCCTCCTCCCCTCCTCCTCCCCTCCTCCTCCTCCTCATCCTCCCCCGCCTCCTCCTCCTCCTCCTCCTCCTCTCCTCCTCCTCCTCCTCCTCCTTCTCCTCCTCCTCCTCCTCCTCCTCCTCCTCCTCCTCCTCCTCCTCCTCTTCCTCCTCCTACATCCGACCCTCCTTGAAAATAATTTCTCCCTGTCGCACCCCCAGAAGTGTCAGTAGTGGGGGCCAGGCGTTTCGCCTGAGACTTTCTCACCATGTATGATCCTGAGGCTGGAAGTCTGCAACATTTTCAGAGATGGTGGGCAGGTCGTTCACAAAATGTGGCTCTCGCCTGGGCGTCGCCCACACGCGTCTTAAAACCTTGCAACAGTTTCACGCAAGGACGGCGGGCGGGTTCGAACATGTGGCTCTCGCCGTAGCGCCGCGCACATTTGACTCAAGAGTTCGCAGCAGGTTCTCTGCCGGAGGGCGGTTTCTTTTCAAAATATTGCTCTCGCTTCAGCGCCGCGCAAATTCGTGTCAAAACGTTGCGGCAACTTCAAAAGAACGTATGGCCTAAGTCCCAGGAATGGTGTTCTGACACGGCTTACGACTGCCAGGAGGCAACAGTCACGCTCATTCGCTCATTCGTCGTGTTGAAGTCCCAGAAACGGTGCTCTGGCACGGTTCAAGATTGTCAGGACGCAGCAGTCACGTTGATTCGCGGCGCTGAAGTCCCAGGGACAGTGTTTTGGCACGATTGAAGATTCTAAGTCGGTTGTTTTTCAGCGGGGCACATCCCGCAATGAGAATCAGTTCTTGCAGGGACCTGTGAGGAGGAAACTTGGAGAGAGGGTGTATTGCAACATCGTTGATGCGTCTTGGGTTTACACGGGTCCTCCTCCGACTCCTCATCCCCCACCGTCCCCCTCCCTCACTCATCTTGTCCCTCCACCTCAAATCGTTCAGGGCTTGACGACTAGTGCCGTGCCTCGACTCGCACTGAAGCGGCCACGAGTTGCTCCAACTGTCCCTGGAGATCTCTGGACTTACCTGGGTTTACTCAGATGTACCTGGCTGTACCGCGATATACCTGCAAACGTCTTCATTCATCTGGCTTGATCCCCACAAGTCGATTTGCGAAAAGGCGTCAAACCCTTGGGAAACTGTCCGTATCTTCCTCTGGAACCTTCCTCCGACTACTGGTCCACATCCTCCTCCTCCTCCTCCTCCTCCTCCCTCCTCCTCCTCCTCCTCCTCCCGTCTCCTCCTCCTCCTCCTCCTCCTCCTCCTCCTCCTCCTCGTCATCATCATCACCACCACCACCACGACCACCACCATCATCATCATCATCATCAGCATCATCATCATCACCATCATCCTCCTCCTCCTCCTCCTCATCATCACCATCACCACCACCACCATCACATCATCATCATCATCATCATCATCATCATCATCATCATCATCACCAGCATCAGCATCAGCATCAGCATCATCATCATCATCATCATCATCATCATCATCATCATTCATCATCATCATCATCATCACCCTCCATCCTCCCTCCTCCTTCTCCCTCTCCCTCATCCTCCCTTTTCCGCCTCCCTACTCCTACTCCTCCTCCTCCTCCTTCTCCTCCTCCTCCTCCTCCTCCTCCTCCTCCTCCCTCCTCCCTCCCTCCCTCCCTCCCTCCCTCCCTCCCTCCCTCCCTCCCTCCCTCCCTCCTCCCTCCTCCTCATCCTCCTCGTCCTCCTTCCTCCTCCTCCTCCTCCTCCTCCTCCTCTCCTCCTCCTCCTCCTCCTCCTCTTCCTCCTCCTCCTCCTCCTCCTCCTCCTCCTCCTCCTCCTCCCCCATTGGCAAGCATCCTTCCCTGCCTCCACCTCACCCGCGCGCTCCCGCGCGCGCGGAGCGAGCGGGCACGCGCGCGCGGGAGTGCACGGGCATGCGGGGGGGGGAGGTCAGGAGCACGGGGGGAGGAGGAGGGAGGAGGAGCGAGGAAGAGAGAGGGGGGAGGAAGAATAGGAGGAGAAGGAGGAGGAGGAGGGAGTAGGAGGAGGGAGGAAGAGAGAGGAAGAGAGAGAAGTGAGGGAGGAGGGGGGAGGGAGGAGGAGGGATGAGGAGGTAGAAGGAGCGAGAAGCGAGAGAGGAGGGAGGAGCGAGGGAGGGGGAAGGGGGGAGGGACGGAGAAGGGACGAGGGAGGGGAGGGGAAAGGGGAGGGGAGGGAGGAGGGAGGAGGGAGGAAGGAGAATCGAGGAGGAGGAGGACGGAGGGAGGGAGAACGGAGGAGACCTCCACGCCAACCTCCCCGCCGTGCACTGTCCTCGCGGCGGTGGTCGTCTCGATCGTCGTACTCGTCGCCGTGGAAGTCGCCGTCGTCGATGCCGCCGTCGACGCCGCCGTCGCCTTCGCCGTCGGCGTCGCCGTCGGCAGCTCGGTCGTCATCGTCGTCGCCGTCGTCGTCGTCGTCGTCGCGCGGCGGACGGCGGGGCGGCGCGAGGCGGCGCGCCCGAGTTGTCTACGAACTCGCGCCGGTCCTCGGGGTCCTGGCGGCGGGGTTACAACGGCCGCGGCAGCTGCGCCCACGGCCAGCGGCGACCGCCGCTGCGGCGGCGAAGGCCGCGTCGACCACGACCACGGCCACGACGACGATGACGACGCTCACGACGACGGCGGCGACGACGACGGCAACGACCGCGCCGACTACAACCTCGACGGCGGCGACCGATGCTCAAGACGACGGCGGCGACGACGACGACGACGGCAACGACCGCGCCGACCACAACCTCGACGGCGGCGACGGCGACGACGACGGCGACGGCGACGACGGCGGCGCCGCCGCCGCCGCCGCCGCCGACGACGACGACGACGACGACGACGACGACTGGCGACGACGACTGGCGCCTGGCGACGACGACTGGCGCCTGGCGACCCCGAATTGCAACGAGGCACGGCGGGGCTGGAGTGAGGGAGCGTCGGGGTCCCAAGGAATAGCAGGAGGAGGAGGAACAGAAGCCTGCCGTCCTGCCCCGCCCTCCCATCCCTTCAAATGGCGTTGACCCCCCTAACCGCAGAGTCGGATGTCGGGAAGGAGCTTGACCCCGACAGGGCAAACTGATCAAAAAAGATCTTCGCCCAGGGAGCCAAGACCTGGGAAGGCATGAGGGAGGCAGGGGGAGGAGATGAGGAGAAAAGAGTTATATGTTTGATGTGTGTTCCCCAAGCGCTGGCGGGAAATATATCCGACTTCAAATGACAAGCTGGGGCCGACCCCTCTCCAGGTCATCGTCCTAGTACCAGCCTTTACTAGTCATTTTTCTCCCCGTTCCCATCTCTAGCCCCTCCCTCCCTCTCGCCCTCTCCCATCCACCTCCCCCTCTCCACCCTCCCCCTCACCCACCCTCCCCCCGCCGGCCCCCGTACGTATCCCCCAGGCCTACGCGTCGGCAGGGTTATAGTGCGGCACCCCTGCCCGCACCCTTTGCGCTCTGACGGCGCACAGTCGTTGTAACGCCAGGCTGAATCCAAAAAGTCCATGTCCCCCTCTTCCCCTCTCATCTCCCTCCCTCCCCCCTCAATATCGACTCGTTTTCGTCAGCGTTCTGCCCAGGACTTCGGGGCGGATCCAGCCATGGCGGCTCAGAAAGCCCATAAAAGTTAGAATCATTCCTCCTCCTTCTCCTCCTCCTCCTCCTCCTCCTCCTCCATTCCTTCTCCTTATAAATGAATTCTCCCTGTCGCACCCCGAGGCAAGTGTTTAGGGCGGGCTGAGCGTTTCGCGTGAAACTTCCTCACCATTTACGACCCTGAAACTTATGATTTAGAAAAGGAGAAGGGCGGGCCGTTTTCAAAATGTGGCTCTCGCCTTAGCGCCGCGCACGCTCGTTTTCAAAATCTGCAAGAGTTCCACGGATTGATGGCGGGCCGTTTTCAATGCCTGTCGCCTTAGCGCCGCGCACATTCATATTCAAATTTTGCCAGAGTTTCACGGAATGATGGCGGGTCGTTTTCGAAATGTGGTTCTCGCCTTAGCGCCGCGTGCGTTCGTTTTCAAAATTTGCAAGAGCTTCACGGATTGATGGCGGGCCGTTCTCAAAATGTGGCTCTCGCCCTAGCGCCGCGCACGTTCGTTTTCAAAATCTGCAAGAGTTCCACGGATTGATGGCGGGCCGTTTTCAAACTGTGTCTCTCGCCTTAGCGCCGCGCACATTCATATTCAAACTCTGCAAGAGTTTCACGGAATGATGGCGGGTCGTTTTCGAAATGTGGCTCTCGCCTTAGCGCCGCGCACATTCGATTTCAAAATTGCAAGAGTTCCACGGACTTCTTATCAAAATGTGGCTCTCGCTTTAGCGCTGCGCACATGTTAGCTAAAATACAAAAGTGGTTCGTATTCCCATGATCGACGTGCCAAAAATTGTGTAACAGTAGTAATGATTCGCGGTGTTGAAATCCCAGGAATGGCGTTCTGGCACGGGTCAGGATCGTCAAGACGCAACAGTCAGGTTCATCCGTGGCGTTGGAATACCGAGAACAATGTTTTGGCATGCTCCAGGGTCTTCAATCGGTTGTCATCCAACGAGGCAGGTCCTTGTGGAAATGAACCGTTGTAAGGGGCCTACGAAGATGGAGCTTGGGGGAGGGTTTACTCTAACATTGTTGATGACTCTTGGGTTTACACTGGTCCTCCTCCTCCTCCTCCTCCTCCTCCTCCTCCTCATCATCATCCTCATCCTCCTCCTCCTCCTCCTCCTCGATTTCCCAAAACCTCTGGCGACTCAATGTGTCGCAACGCGGGCCCCAGACCCCGACCCCTCTCTAAGACTGCTGTTTATTCCCAACCATCCTGTGGTGTTGGGTCCTCCCCTCTGCTCTCCTCTACTCTCCTCTCCTCCCCTCCTCTCCTCTCCTCTCCTCTCCTCTCCTCTCCTCCTCTCCTCCCCTCCTCTCCTCCTCTCCTCTTCACCCACCCAGTACACCGCTTCGTGGCTCCATATGGGAGCTCCACCGAAGGCCCCAGTGCCCGCGCCCGCATGCGTCACCCACACCCATTTCGGCACACCCCTCACACGTTTCGTGGCTCCATAGGGAGCTCCACCGAAGGCCCCAGTGCCCGCGCCCGCATGCGTCACCCACACCCATTTCGGCACACCCCTCACACGTTTCGTGGCTCCATAGGGAGCTCCACCGAAGGCCCCAGTGCCCGCGCCCGCATGCGTCACCCACACCCATTTCGGCACACCCCTCACACGTTTCGTGGCTCCATAGGGAGCTCCACCGAAGGCCCCAGTGCCCGCGCCCGCATGCGTCACCACACCCATTTCGGCACACCCCTCACACGTTTCGTGGCTCCATAGGGAGCTCCACCGAAGGCCCCAGTGCCCGCGCCCGCATGCGTCACCCACACCCATTTCGGCACACCCCTCACACGTTTCGTGGCTCCATAGGGAGCTCCACCGAAGGCCCCAGTGCCCGCGCCCGCATGCGTCACCCACACCCATTTCGGCACACCCCTCACACGTTTCGTGGTTTCCGCCGAAGCCCCCAGCATGCGTCACGTCGGCACACCCCTCACAGGCCCCATAGGAGCTCCGCCGAAGGCAGTGCCGCCTGCATGCGTCCCCACACCCATTTCGGCACACCCCTCACACGTTTCGTGGCCCCATAGTAGAAGCTCCGCCGAAGGCCCCAGTGCCCGCGCCCGCATGCGTCAGCCACACCCATTTCGGCACACCCCTCACACGCTTCGTGGCTGCATAGGGAGCTCCACCGAAGGCCCCAGTGCCCGCGCCCGCATGCGTCACCCACACCCATTTCGGCACACCCCTCACACGTTTCGTGGCTCCATAGGGAGCTCCACCGAAGGCCCCAGTGCCCGCGCCCGCATGCGTCACCCACACCCATTTCGGCACACCCCTCACACGTTTCGTGGCTCCATAGGGAGCTCCACCGAAGGCCCCAGTGCCCGCGCCCGCATGCGTCACCCACACCCATTTCGGCACACCCCTCACACGTTTCGTGGCTCCATAGGGAGCTCCACCGAAGGCCCCAGTGCCCGCGCCCGCATGCGTCACCCACACCCATTTCGGCACACCCCTCACACGTTTCGTGGCTCCATAGGGAGCTCCACCGAAGGCCCCAGTGCCCGCGCCCGCATGCGTCAGCCACACCCATTTCGGCACACCCCTCACACGTTTCGTGGCCCCATAGGGAGCTCCGCCGAAGGCCCCAGTGCCCGCGCCCGCATGCGTCAGCCACACCCATTTCGGCACGCCCCTCACGCGTTCCGTGGCCCCATAGGGAGCTCCGCCGAAGGTCCCAGTGGGTGTGCCCGTATGCGTCCCGCACACCCATTTCGGCACACCCCTCACACGTTTCGTGGCCCCATAGGGAGCTCCACCGAAGGCCCCAATGGGTGTGCCCGCATGCGTCCCGCACACCCATTTCGGCACACCCCTCGTACGTTTCGTGGCCCCGTAGGGGGCTCCACCGAGAAGATATTCACAATTGCAGTATTCACAATTGCATATGGTTGGGTCCTTCGCCAGGATAATTTTTTCCTGCGGCCCCAGGGCCCAGAAACAGCTCCTGGCGACAGAGGAGAGTAACATAAAAACGTGCCACCACCATGATTAGGTGGTCTAGACTCGCTCCTCTGAGGTCTCTGGAGGTCCCCCGAGGCCTCCCGAGATCTCCGAAGACCTGTGGAGACTCCGAAGATCTGCCAAGGCATCGCTCGCTCGCTCGCTCCTCCTCCCCTCCTGCCTCCCTCCCCCGGGATCCCACGACGCGAAAAAAAAACGCACCACCGTGAAGACCCACGACCAGAGAGCCCCCGGCCCCCCCCCCTGACTACCTACCAGACCACCCCAACCCAACCCGAAGACCCGAATTTCGGCTTGGGGGGGGTAAGGGTTCCACGCGTGTTTTTTCAATGCTTCCCGACCCCCCCCCACTAGAAATCGAGGGTAAATCTGAGCCTTCGGGTTGGGTTGGGGTGGCTTGGTGGGTGGTGACCCCCCCCGTCTCCCTTCCCGAGACGCGCGTCGACCCGCGCAGGCCCCCGGGGCCCCATGCAGGGGCGGCCCGCTCGCGACAAAGCCCCGACGCCGGGCTCTCCCCCGCGGGTGGGGTCGGCCCACCCACCCACCGCCCCTCCGGGAGGCTGTCGTCCGGGCCCCGAGGGCGGCCCGCTCGCGAAAGAGATCCGACGCCGGGCTCTCTCTCTCGGGGTCGGCCCTCACCGCCCCTCCGGGAGGCTGTCCGCGGCCACGAGCCTCGGCTCTCTCCGCCGGCCGTGCTGGGGACGGGTCCGGGCACCCCCCAGCAGAGCGCCCTCGGCGAGGCGCGGCTGCCGGCAAGCATCCCGCGAGGCCTGCGAGGCGCCGAGGCCCGGCGAGAACGCCCGAACACCTCGTTGCTCAAGTGAGCAGCAGTAAAAAACCCGAGCACTTTGGGAGGGAACCTGAGTTAGGAGGGCACACACACACAAACATTAGGTATAGAGGGTCTTGTGTGCAGGTGTATCGAACCAAAAGGCACAGACGTAGTATCCCTGATGCAGAGACGGGAACCTCAGGAAGGCTACGTTTACATCGTGTTATCAGGGTTAGGGGTTCTCTTATCCTCGATGATCAAAACTCAAGGGTCCCTCCCTTCCTCCTTCGATCCCTCCCCCCCCTCTCCCCGCCTTCCCCAACCCTAGCCCAGCATGCCGCGGGTCCTGCCGGTCGTTCAGCCCGCCGCACTTGCCGCCCTCGCAGTGGAGGCTATAGAGGGAGGGATGCGCGGCCATCGAGGAGCCCCGGGGGCAGGCCGGAGGTGCGGCGGCAGCCCCAGACATCCGGCCCCGCCCCCGAGGTCGAGGCATCGAAACACGGCCAGCCCTACAGGACCGAAGAGCACCCCATCCAGAACATGCGACCCTCCTCATAGGAGGCACTCCAATCGCTGGGAGGGCTTCGCAGGAAAGATTGGGGAGAAGCAAGCCCCACTTGGTGGACTACTACGCCGGATTGGGCCGGGGATACAGCGGGCTGAAGCGAGGTTCAACGGGATGAAGCCAAATTAAGCGGGATCACGCCAGATTAGGCCGGATTTCGGACCAGGGCCAGGTGAGAACTTGACCTCCCAGCAGTTGCATCCGAAAACATGAGACCATCCGCCGGCCAACCTGAAGAACACTCGAGGGCACCCTCCCCCAGGATGCACAAGAGCATCCAACAGCCTCGCAGAGCATGACGGTGCCCTCCCCGCACCGGCCTCGATCGTGCCTGCCTCGGCCCGACTGTCAAGGAGGGGGGCCCAGCGCCGATCCGAGAAACCAGCGGGGACCTTTCGCCATTGCCTGGTGCCCAAAATTTGTGCCAACGTCGGGCCTCAGGAGCGGGCCGCCGCCCCCCCTCGCCACGCCCCCTGTGGGCGCGGCGCCCCAGGGGCGGCGGCAGCAGCACGTGCACAGCGCCGCCCGAGGCTGGGCCGGGGGCCGCTGGGCTGGCCAGCGTGCAGGGGTTGGACCGCAGGCGTGCCACGAGGGGGCACACGACTTGCGTGCGCGGTGGCCTCGGAGTTGCGCCACCCAGCACGAGACGAAGCCAGGACGTGGACAACATCGGATAAGGATGCAGCGAGAATCTCTGAGATCCGGTCAGCTCTGGAGGAAGTCTCGAGCGCGGCGGCCTTCTCAGTGCGTTCTGGAACGCTCTGAGAGCGTTCTGGGACGCCCTGGAACAGATTTCTCCTCGTCCTAGCCCCGTCCGACAGCGGTCCCTGAGACCCTGGCGCCTCACTTCTTTCGAGCCCGGCGTTCTCGCCCCTTTTTTCGGGCCCCAGGACCCTCCCAGATCGATCTGGCTCGACAAGTGACGCAGAGAGGTGGATATCTATAGGGCTCTGGGCGTGACGTCGCACGATGTCTTGCAGCTGTCTCGCGACGTCAGACCTCAGGGCCTCATGGACTCGCCACACCTCGGCCCGGCCGCGCGCCTCGCCGCTGCCAACGGCTGTAAGAGACGGCGTCCGTCGCCGAGCACGCCGAAGCGCTGCCGCCTTCCCGCGGCGAAGCCCCGCGGCCGCACGCCTGGCCCTGCCGCTCCTGGCCCGCTGCCCGTGCAAGCCTGCGCCCTGGCACACACACACACACACACACACACACACACACACACACACACACACACACACACACACACACACACAGACACTCACACACACACACACACACACACACACACACACACACACAAACAAACAAACAAACAAACAAACAAACACACAAACACACAAACACACACACACACACACACACACACACACACACACCACGCACACACACACACACACACCACACACACACACACACGCACGCACGCACGCACGCACGCACGCACGCACGCACGCACGCACGCACACACACACACACACACACACACACACACACACACACGTGCAGCATCTGCACGGCCTCTGGGCGTGCTGCTCCGCTGCCCGCGGCTGCCTCCCCCCGCGCCGCGCCCCTTCTTCTTCTCCCCTGGTGCACACTTCGACGCCGATGCGTCCCTCGGCCGTCCCGACTGCCTCTTGGGCCCAAGCTGCCGTGGACAGCAACGAAAAAGTCACGAGAGGGGGCCGCGGCCGAACACATCCAGACCGTCTCGCCCTGGGATCCGAGGCTGCAAAACAACAGAGGCAACACCACCACAAAAGAAGCACGACCCGAGCCCTATAGACACCGTCTTCCCTGGAGGCCTCTTAGATGGGGTCCGAGCACATGGAGCCGGAGGATTGCACCGCATCGCCGAGGCATCGGCGATGCGGCAGGATCCTCCGACCCCGTCTGCTCCGACCCCACCTGGGAGGCCTCGATTCCTGCGCCACTCCTCGGGCCGCATCGATCTGTGAGGTCCCGCGGCCCGAAATCATCCGAAACTGTCGCACTAGCAACAAAAAACTGCGTAAACATAAACTTTTGGCGCTCCGCGCTGGTTTCTTGGATCCGCACCGGACCCCCCTTCCTGGCGCGCGGAGCGCGCCAGGGGCGGCGCCGGCGGCGCCGCCAGGGGGGCCCAGCGCGAATCCAAGAAACCCGCGCGGAGCGCCAAAGTCTCTAATCCCGGCGGTTTCTCTTCTTCGAGAACCGCATCGATCTGCAAGGTCCCGGGGCCCGAAATCGTCCGAAACTGTCGCACGGCGGTCTTGCTGGCTGCGCGGGCGGCGCCGCTGCCGCGGCGGCTGCCGCAGCGGCAGCCGCAGCGGGCTGGCGGCTGCGGCGGTGCTGGGCGGCGCGCTGCCACTCCAGACGAGGGAGACGTCCCCGGCCCCCTCGCGGACCGAGGAACAAGCCTAGAGGCTCGAGGCCTTGTGAACGTTTTCTTATTCCGCGTTTCGACATTGGGTAAAGGGGGGCGGGAGGGGGGGGATCTGGCTCCGGACCTCTGCTTGATGCCGCTGTTTGCAACAGTGCATCCTGTGGGGGAGACTCCACCCGCTCGAAACAAGCGCCAAGAACAGCCAAGATCCAAGATCCACTCCAATGGAGGGGGTAGGGAGGGTGCGAGGACCCGCGCCGATCGGCAAAACAATGAATGAGAAAACGATCACCTTTTGGAGCTCATTGCTTATTAACTTGCGATGGCGCCTGTGACCAGCCCCGCCGCCCCCCCTCCCCCCTGGGTCACGCCGCGATTCGCGTCGGCACCGTCTGGGATTGGGTGAGGCATTCCCAGACGGCGCCGGCGCGAATCGTGACGTGACCGGGCGAAGTCCTGATTTTTCCATCGCGAGTCGTGCTTTGACTGTCCCGGGGCCCGGCGAAGGGCTCTCTAGAGGCCGCAAACGGCCAGAAACCTGCAGATCTGACGTTGAAAAAAAGTGCAACATCGCACAAAATCACCACTGGAGCCACAGACCTCAGTCTTCCTGCGTGGTTTTTCCCGCCGCGTCGACCTGCGAGGGTCCCAGGGCTCGAAATGATGCGAGGACGCCTGCTGCGAAAAGCTTGCGGCGCCAGGATCTCGGGGAGCCTCCCGCCGTGATCTTGCAGCGGCGCGAGCGTGCTCGGCATGGGGGCAGCGGGTCGGGAAACGGGCCCCGGACCCTGAGCCGTTTCCTGACAAATTCACGGGGCCCGTGGAGTGTCCCGAGAGACCGAAGCGGGCGGAAAAAACCTCAGCACCCGTTTCCCTCAGGACCCGTGCCCAGTGGGGAGAACCGTTATCGTGTTGGGAGAGAGGGGTTGGGAGGATCAAGGGCATGAGCAATAGCATTCGGATGCAATGCGCGATACCTTCGACCGCCTACGGGTAGCGACGTCCCCGTTTCTCCCAATCCCGTCCTCCCAGCCCGGTAAGTGTCTTCCTGACACAGACATCTGGCCGCTCCAATCGTTTCGATGCGTGGGCCCGGAGGCCTGGACCTCTCTTCCTCCAGGGCCGGCCTTTTTCTGTCCTGAGGCGAGGGCCCTCGGAGGCCGAACACGGCCAGCATCCCGCCGCTCCGAGTTCTGTTGGAGCGTCAGGTCTCTGAGTCCCCCTCATGGCCAGAGGCCTCCTCGATGGGGTCAGATGGGGTCGGAGGATCGCGCCAGATCGTCGATGCATCGGCGATGCACAAGCGACGCATCGTCGATGTCGGCGGTGCATCGGCGACGTCGACGTGAAGCAAATCGGGCTCTACGTCAAGCCGCCTCGGCGATACATCGGTGATGCGCCGCGATCCTCCGACCCCATCTACTCCGACCCCATCTGGGAGGCCTAGAGACTTCTGGCCGCTCAATGTTTTTGATGTGTGGGCCCCATGCAGAGGTCTGGACCACTTCCAATATAGGGTTGGTGTTTCTCGCCCTGAGTCATAGTATTTGACACTCCCGAGGCCCGGCGAGGGCCCCCGGAGGCCGAAGAACTGCGAGGATCCCGAGTACCCCTAACCCTTTGGGAGGGGACCTAAGTTAGGAGGGCCAACAGCATCAGGGACAGGGGGCCTTTGCTGCAGACGTGTGAGGCCAAGCCGCCCATGTGTATAATCCCCAATGCGACAACGGGGCCCTCAGTGAGGCCACGTCTTCACTATGTCAGTAGGGTTCGGGTTGAGCCGGGCCTGTCCCTCTACAGGGGGGATGTTCAAAAAAACAATCAAAAAAGAACACGAGGACGACGTGTTGAGCATCTTCGTCTATTTGGGGGGGATCTTGGGGGTATTTTTTGTTCTCGCTCAAAATCCGCCTGTAGGGGGACATGCCTGTACAGTCGGGGCGTTGACCCAAGGAACCCTAAATAAGGAACGGGGCCCCTTTCTCCCACACGTTGAACGTCGATCTCCCATGGAAAACCTCAGGAAAACAGAACGCAAACTGCAGCCCAATCCAGGAACGCCGAGCCCCTCCCCCACGAGAAGGGCTCCTTCTTCAGGGCCCCGACTGCAGGGTCATTCGGCCCTCGGTGCATGCCGGGCACGTCTTGGGCGCCGCCCGCGGCGAGGGCGCGGCTCGGCGCGGCGCGGAGCGGCGGCCGGCGGCGGCCGGCGGCCGGCGGCCACCGGCGGCGGCCTCGGCCTCGCGCTGCCGCCGCCGCTCCTCGCGCTCCTGCGCCTGCCGCTGGCGCAGCTCCTCGCCGGCGGGCGGCGCCGTCGGCGCCGTCGTCGCCGTCGTCGTCGGCGGCGGCGGCGTCGGCGTCGCCGCCGTCGTCGTCGCCGCCGCCGTCGTCGTCGTCGGCGTCGTCTGTCGTCGTCGTCGTCGTCGTCGGCAGCGTCGGCGTCGTCGTCGCCGTCGGCGTCGTCGTCGGCGTCGCCGCCGTCGGCGGCGTCGCCGCCGTCGCCGCCGTCGTCGTCGGCGTCGGCGTCGGCCAGTCGAGCCAGGCCGAGCCGAGGCGGCCGCCCGAGCCTGGGAGGCACCCCGAGGGAAGATCCATGGCGCTGCCCGTGTCTCGCGCTGGGCGTCGTCGCCCGCTCTGGGGCCCCTTGGGGCCCTCGCAGATCTCGGGAGGCAGCTGCTGGGAGGCTTGCGTCGGCAGGGCCATGGAGGATTCGAAGCCCCACTGGGGGGCCGTTGCGCCGGACTGGGCCTCGGATGGAGCTGGATCGAGCTGGGTTAAGCGGGATTCCACGGGATCAAGCTGGATGAAGCACGATCAGTTCGGCGGGATGAGGCCCGATTTCGGACCAGGGCAGAGTCATAAAATGACCTCCCAGGAGTTGCATCCGAACAGATCGACCTGGCCCGAAAGATGGCGCAGAAAGATGGGGTGGAAGGTTCTGGTTGCGATTTTTTTGTTCCGACCGAACGGCCGCCCGAGCCTGAGATCCGCCACCGCGTTTGCAGCGGCCGGTGTGCGTCGGGCCCTTTCGCCTCTCTGCGAGGCTGCAATTCATGTAATCAGGCCCCGTGCGGCGCATCGAGCCCGAGTTGCATTCATTTGGGTGGCCAGGTCCCTGCGGATTTGGCCTTCCAGGCGGAAAATGGTCCCAAATACAAAGCTTGGGGATGGGGGGTCTCCCCCCCTGCCCATCCACCCAAGGCGCCCCCCCCACCCCCCCCTCGGAATGCTGGGATGGAATCGCGCGGCAGCACAACTGGATACTGGCGTCGCACTTGTGCTCGCACTGGGCGACTCTGAGCGGAATTTGGAACCCCCTCCCGTCGCCGTCTCGCGAAAGAATCGCGACGGATGGTTTTCTGCAGCAATCTTGAGTTGCGCGTGAATTCACGGGGGGGCAGTACATGAAAGGGGAGAAAGGCACCATTTTCGGATCCTACAGGCCCCTTTCAGGGCCTAAAGGGCCCCTGGAGGGGCCCTAAAGCGCCCCTCTTCTGCAGACCTCGCTGCGCCACCATGTATAGGACCCCCACTACGCGTCCTCCGATTGAGCCTCTGGAGGCCCTCGCTGGGCCCCAGGACCGTTTGAAAACGACTCGATCGCGACGAAAAGCGGCGGTCCCGGGGAAGGGTGTCCAGACCTCTGTAGAGAGCAGGGCAGCCACCCACACAAGTAGCCCGACAAGCGACGCCGTTGAGAAAACGCACCCACCCAGAGAAGGAATCGAGCAGGGCAGGGCGGTTCAGTAAACG
>CAUYUJ010018049.1:202500-215914 GCA_963575745.1 Prorocentrum cordatum
TATTATTCTTCTGATTATTCTTCTTCTTCTTCTTATTCTTCTGCTTCTTCTTTTTCTTCTTATTCTTCTTCTTATTCTGCTTATTCTTCTTATTATTCTTCTTCTTCTTCTTCTTCTTCTTATGCTTCTTATTATTCGTCTTATTCTTATTCTTCTTCTTATTATTATTATTATTATTATTATTATTCTTATTCGTCTTCTTCTTCTGCTTCTGCTTCTTGTTCTTCTTATTCGTCTGCTTCTTCTTCTGCGTCTTCGTCTTCTTCTTATTATTATTATTATTATTCTTCTTCTTATTATTATTCTTCTTCTTCTTCTTCTTCTTCTCCTTCTTCTTCTTTTCCTTCGTCTTCTTCTTATTATTCTTATTCTTATTCTTTTTCTTCTTTTCTTATTCTTATTCTTCTTCTTCTTCTTCGTTTTCGTATTCGTCTTCGTCTTCGTCTTCGTCTTCTTCTTCTTATTATTATTATTCTTCTTCGTCTTCTTCGTTTTCTTCGTCTTCTTATTCTTATTCTTCTTATTATTAGTATTATTCTTCTTATTATTCTGCTTCTTCTTCTTATTATTCTTATTATTCTTCTTCTTATTATTTTTATTATTCTTCTTCTTCTTCCTCCTCCTCCTCCTCCTCCTCCTCATCCTCCGCCTCCTCCTCCTCACCGACGCCAACCGACGCCACATCGGCGCTCCTCGAGCACCAGACGCTGGCGCACGCGAGTGCACTCTGACGATGGAGTTGCGAGGACACACAAGGCCATGACTTGCGAATTGCTGCACCGAGCCCCGCCACCTGCACTGCACGGCGGCCAGTGCGGTCCGGCAGCGCCGCACTCCCCGGAGGCCCCGGCGTCGCCGTCTTTCCACAGCCAGCGCCTTCGCCTGGCTTCGACACCGGGGCCAGCACGGGTCGACGCGGCTCGAAGGATGCCGCACAGGGTCCAGGCCGCGATGTACCGCGACGTTGTCGCTGTCTCGCAACGTCTCGGATCTCGGGGCCCCCTAAAGATCCGACGGCGCGAGTGTAAAATACAACGTCTCGAAGAAATCACGGCCAGAGCCCCAGACCCCATGCTTCTGCAGCACTGTTCGAGTGCAGATGTCGCTCTGTGAGGGTCCACGGGGCCCGAAGTTGTGCGAGAACAACGCCTGACTCGAAAACAGTACGACGCTGGGGCAACTGGGACGAAAAGCTGCATAACATAAAACTTCGGTGGCAACTCATGGGAGCCTCCCATACCCTTTTGTCGGCTCTTGCGAATCGACGCTAATCGACGCTAAATCGACTCTAAATCGACGCCAATCGACGCTAAATCGACGCTAAGTCAACGCTAATCGACGCCAACCGACGCTAGCTCGGCGCTATATCATCGATTACCAAACGTTATAATCGACGCGAATGCACTCTAAAGACAGAACTACGAAGGTACACAAGGCTAGAAGCCTCCTAGATGGGGTCCGAGTAGATGGGGTCAGAGGATCGCGCCGCATCGGCGATACATCGGCGATACATAGACGATGCATCGGCGATGCATCGGCGGTGCATCGGCGATGCATGGGCGACGTCGGCGATGCATCAGCGACGCTGGCGTGGAGAAAACCGAGATCCACATCGAGCCGCATCGGCGATGCGTCAGCGATGCGGCGCGATCCTCCGACCCCGTCTGCTCGGACCCCATCTGGGAGGCCTGGGGAGGCTCTGCCCCAGGACGGCCGGAAAGCTCCTGCCCCCGACGCCGGCACGCCCGGGCACAACCGTTCCAGCCTCAGGTCGGGCACGTCCCCCCACAGGCGGAGTCTGGACGGAGAATGAGAAATAGCCAAGACCATACACAAATAGTCAAAAAACACATGCTCAAAAGATTGCCCCCAGACTGTTGTTTTAAACAACTGTTGAACAGGCCTCCTGTAGAGAGGCGCGCCCGACTTCCTGCCGCGGCCGCGCCCTGGGGCGGCCGCCACCCCAGCGGCGGAAGAGAGCTTTTGGGTCCTGCCGTGCCTCGTCCGCTATGGAAGGCTCGCCGGGTCGGGCGCCGGGCGTGGCACTCCTCCTCCTCCTCCTCCTCCTCCTCCTCCTCCTCCTCCTCCTCCTCCTCCTCCTCCACCCTCTTACTTCCTCAATTCCTTTTCCGTATAAACTACTCCTCTCTGTCGCACTCCGAGGCTGGTCGAAAGGGCGGGCTGGGCGTTTCGTTTGAGACTTCCTCACCACGTATGATCCTCAATCTTACAACGATTTCACAAACTGAGGGCGGGTGGCTTTCAAAATGTGGCATTCGCCTTAGCGTCGCGCACATTCGTCTTCAACGTTTGCAAAGGCTTAGCGGATTGAGGGCGGGTCATGTTCAAAAGGTGGCTCTCGCATGAGCGCCGCACACATTCGTCTTAAAAGTTAGCCAGAGCTTCACGGATTGAGGGCGGCTTGTTTTCAAAATGCGGCACTCGCCTTAGCGCCGCGCACATTCGTTCTAACATGTTGCAAGAACATCACGGGTTGAGCGCGGGTCCTTTTCAAAATGTGGTACTCGCCTTAGCGCCGCGCACATTCGTTCTAAAAGTTTGCAAAGGCTTCACGGATTGAGGACGGTTCCTTTTCAAATTGTGGCTCTCGCCCTAACGCTGCGCACATTCGTCTTAAAATTGTGCGAGAGCTTCACGGATTGAGGGCGGGCCGTTTTCAAAATGTGGCTCTCGTCTTAGCGCCGCGCACTTTCGTCTCAAAGTTGTGCGAGAGCTTCACGGATTGAGCGCGGGCGGTGTTCAAAATGTGGCTCTCGCTTCAGCGCCGCTCACAGGTGTTCTAAAAGTTTGCGAAAGCTTCACGGATTGAGGGCTGTTCCTTTTCAAGATGTGGCTCTCGCCGCAGCGCCGCGCACATTCGCTTTAAAAGTTTATAGAAGTTGATGTTCATGGCTAACGAACCAACAGTGGTGTTTTGGACTGGACTAAGACTACCAGGACGCGACAGTTACATTGATTCGCGACGTTGAGGTCCCAGGAATGGTGTTCTGGCACGATTCAGGATTGCCAAGACCTCACAATCAGGTTAACTCGTGGCGTTGAGTTCCTGAGAATGGTGTATTGCCATGCTATTGGATTTTCACACGGTAATCCTCCAACGGGGCGGTTCCTTCAGAGGAAACGAACCGTCGTAGGTGCCTAGGAGGAGGGAGCTTGGAGGGAGGGTGTGTTCCAACACCGTTGGTGGGTCTTGGGCTTTCACTAGTACACCTCCTCCTCCTCCTCCTCCTCCTCCTCCTCCTCCTCCTCCTCCTCCTCCTCCTCCATCCCTTCTCCTCCTCCTCCTCCTCCTCCATCCCTCCTCCTCGTCCTCCTCCTCCTCCTCCTCCTCCTCCTCCTCCTCCTCCTCCTCCATCCCTCCTCCTCCTCCTCCTCCTCCTCCTCCTCCTCCTCCTCCTCCTCCTACTCCTCCTCCTCCTCCTCCTCCTCCTCCTCCTCCTCCTCCTCCTCCTCCTCCGCCTCCTCCTCCTCCTCCTCCTCCTCCTCCTCCCCCATCCGTTCTCCTGACACATAAAACCTGCAGCAAGCGGGCGGAGGCGCCCGGGGAATCACCGGGTTGCTTCTGGCCCCCTTGGAGGAGCTCCCGCTGCCCCACCTGAGCGGTGGGGGGGGAGGGCAGGGAGGAGGAGGAGGACGAGGAGGAGGAGGAGGAGGAGGAGGAGGAGGAGGGGAGGAGGGGGAGGAGTGCGGAGGAGGAGGAGGAGGAGAAGGAGGAGGAGGAGAACGGAGAGGGATGGACTGAGGGGCACCGACAGCGGGGAGGGAGCCCGCTGGGGCCCGACAGAATTATCGGTGTTTGCGTTTGCGCGTGCACAGTTTTGCGGAGCTGGGCTCCCTGGCGCCGTCGGCCGAACGATCCGCGCCGCGGGACACTTTGGCAACACGCTTGGCCGCCGCCAAAATCACTGGTGTAACGCTGGCCGCGCGAGCGCGCCCACGCAAACTCGACGACGGCCGCGCGGGCGCCCGCTGGAGCCCCAGCCCATGGGGGGATACCTCGAGCTGGAATCGGCGGTCCACCGCCGACAGATCGCCGGCAGGCCCCCGAGGTCAGATCCCCACGGGCCTGGGCGGTGCGGGGCTCCAGCTGGTGCCTGTATCGGCAATCCATGGGCGATTGGGGGTCGATGCCCCCAAGGGTCGGGGTCGATTGGGCGATTGGGGGGCGATTGGGGGGCGATTGGGGGGCGATTGGGGGGCGATGCCCCTCCTGAGCCTATCCCCCCCCAACGTTGCCCCCGAGGGTCGGGGTGAGTGGGCGAGAGTTGAGGAGAGGCAGGAGGAGGACCCAGACACCCTCCAGTACGGTCGTGGCACAGCCAGGAGGCACGCCAAAGAAGGAACGAAGGGGCTTTCCTAGCCATGGCGCCGCGTCCACGAATCGGTTCCCCGACCCAGACCCAAGGAGCGGGCGGCCCGAAAACCCGAGCCCCTCCTGAGCCCAACAAAGTCCTTGTGTCAGCGCCTTGACTGCACGGGAAAAACATGACGAAGAGTTTTCCGCTATTCTCAGCCTCTGGGGGCCCTTGCCAGGCCTCGGGGACGTCAAAAAACGGCCCAGGGTGAAAAGCGGGTTCCCAGTAAAGGGGTCTGGACCTTTGGGGGTCCACATCATCAGAACATCGCGACGTCTGGGGCCTGGGGAAGGAAGAGGGGAGAGGAGGAGTGAGGGGAGGAGGATGGCAAGTCGGGGACGGGAGGGTAGGCGAGAGTTGAGGAGGGGGAGGACCCTGACATCCTGGCGTCGCAATGCTTTCTCACCGGCCGGTTTTTTTTTGTTTGCCTTGTTTCGGGCCCCGGGGCCGTCACAGACCGATTCGGCTTGAGAGCCGACGCAGAAAGATGGGGGCCTCGGGCTCCGGTCAGAAGTTGTCCTGACGCTGCGACGTCGGCTCTCACGGGAGGGTGAGCAGGCAACCACATGCGAACCCTGCCCCTGCAGGTCAGACTTCTGGAGCGCCAGCTGGGGTTCAGACTTCGACCGATGTCCGCAGCCAGGTCAACCCCAGCGGGGGTGTCCGATACCCCAGCACCCGTTGGATCCAAAGGGGCAGGGTTCGTTCGCTAGCGGCCGCAGAGATGTAGCGAGGACGAGCGACGAACGAGGAACGGAAACGGGTCCTACGCGAGATGGCATAGCGACCTTACGCCGCGGCTTACGCGGACCAGCAGCCCGGCACGCTACATTGGAAGCGAGGGCGTTGGCGCGCCATCTTACGCAGGCAGCTTGAGCGCAAGACCACGTTTTCCTCCGTCGCTCACTTGGAGGCGAGGGGGTAGAGGAGGACAGGGAGGGAGGAGGAGGACCTTTCGAACTTTCCTCTGATGGGCTCCGCGAGGACATGGTGAGAGGAGGACAAGAAGGAGGAGGCGGAAGGAGGAGTGGGAGGAGAAGGAGCAGGAGGAAAGCACAAGGAGCAGGAGGAGGAGGAGGAGGACAAAGAGCCAGGGCGGCGGGCGGAGGTGGAGGTGGAGGTGGAGGTGGAGGTGGATGCGGACGAGGAGGAGGAGGAGGAGGACGACGACGACGAGCTAGGCGGCATCCGCGAGGGCGCCCCACCTGATGTCGGACGGGCCGTTCATGAGGCCATTGCGGCGCGCCGCCGGGCGACCCGCCGCGCCCGCCAGGAGCAAAAGTGCTGCTGGCCGCCTCTGCTCCGTTGGCTCCCTCGCTCCTGCTCGCTCGTCCTCCTCCTCCTCGTCCTCCCTCCTGCTGGTACTCCTCCTCTTCGTCACTCCTCCTCCTCCTCGTCCTCCTCCTCCTCCTCCGCCACATCATCCTGATCCTCCTCCTCAGCCTCCTCCTCCTCCTCCTCCTCCTCCTCCCTCCCTCCCTCCTTCCCTCCCTCCCTCCCATCCGAGACCCCACCCTCCCTGTTACTCCCTCCCTTATCCTCGTCCTCTTCTGTTTATTAATGCGTTTCTTTTTTATAATGACTCGTAGTCCAATTATCATGTGTTAAATGTGTAGCAGTGGTAGTAGCATCCGTAGTATTACTCTCGTTCTTCTTTCTCTTAGGAACAATCGACTTAGTAGCATCACTGGTGTTAGTATTAGTCTTAGAAGTAGTAGAAGTGGTAGTAGTAGTAGTAGTAGCAGTAGTAGTAGTAGTAGTAGTAGTCGTCGTCGTAGTAGTAATCGTAGTAGTCGTAGTGGTCGTAGTAGTCGTAGACGTCGTAGTACTGGTAGTCGTAGTCTTCTCAATGGTGCGATCACTCGTAGTACTATTGGACGCAGCCACAGTCGTAGTAGTAGCACGATGATCATCCGTAGCATTACAAATATTGTTCACGGACCATTAGTAATAATACTGCTAATGATTGCATGAGACTTAGTAGTACGGGTATGAATATGAATAAGATTGATATGACTGCTGCCCATACGAAGTAATACTAGTACTACGATTACTAATACTACTACTACTACTACTACTACTACTACTACTACTACTACTACTACTACTGCCACTGCTGCTGCTGCTGCTGCTGCTGCTACTACTACTACTACTACTACTACTACTGCTACTACTGCTGCTGCTGCTGCTGCTGCTGCTGCTGCTGCTAACTACTACTACTACTACTACTACTACTACTACTACTACTACTACTACTACTACTACTACTACTACTACTACTACTACTAATACTACTACTAACACTACACTACTACTACTACGACGACGACGACTACTACTACGACTACTATACTACTACTACTACTAATACTACTAACCCCTAGTAACTATTAACTACTATACTACTACTATACTACGACTACTACTACTACTAACTAACTACTACTACACTACTACTACTACTACACTACTACGACTACTACGACTACTACTACTACTACTACTACTACTACTACTACTACTACTACTACTACTACTACTACTGCTACGACTACTACTACTACTACTACTACTACTACTACTACTACTACTACTACTACTACTACTACTACTATTACTACTACTACTACTACTACTACTACTACTACTACTACTACTACTACTATAACTACTACTACTACTACTACTACTACTACTACTACTACTACTACTACTACTACTACTACTACTACTACTACTACTACTACTACTACTACTACTACTACTACGACTACTACGACTACTACTACAGTTATTAATACTAGTACTGCTGCTACTACTACTGTCACTACTACGACCACCACCACCACCACCACCACCCCTACTACTACTACTACTACTAGTACTACTACTACTACTACTACTACTACTACTACTACTACTACGACTACGACTACTACTTCTACTACTACTACTACCACTACTACTACTACTACTACTACTACTACTACCACTACTACTACTACTACTACTACTACTACTACTACTGTTACTACCCTACTCGTTCTACCATCACTGCGACTTCTTCTCTCGCTACTACTACGAGTACCGCTACCACCATCATTGGTGCTAGTACGATGGCCGAGCCCGCCACGTTACTGTTACCCCCCATGGCGGCCAGACCCCACCCCCACACCGTCACGGACGTTACGGTGGAGGAAGTAAATACCCTGGCGACGTACCAAACCCTTGCGCAAAAGCGGCGCGCAAATAGTTTAGGACACTTTATAAAGGGGGGCGATGACGGAGCGATGGTTACATGTGTCTGCAGACTGAATTCGGGAGTTTCGCAGGACACTGGCTACAGGACAAGAACTAGGTACAGCTGACTGGTTACAGTCCTTGAGCAACCCTAGCCACTTCGAAAGCGGAGATCGCAGATCGCAGCCCCCCCAGTGATGGCGAGGTCTAATTTGGGTCTGCCCGTGGCGTCACTGTGCCCCCCAGCAGGCCTCGAAAGTGGCGACGGTTTCGCAGATTGCAGCCCCCCCAGGGTTGGCGATGTCTAATTTGGGTCTGCGCGTGGCGTCATTGTGCGGGGCCCCCCAGCAGGCCTCGAAAGTGGCGACAGTTTCACAGATCGCAGCCCCCCAGGGATGGCGAGGTCCAATATGGGTCCGCGTGTGGCGTCACTGCGCTGGGCCCCCCAGCAGGCCTCGAAAGTGGCAACAATTTCACACATCGCAGCCCCCCCCAGGGATGGCGAGGTCTAGTTTGGGTCCGCGCGTGGCGTCACTGTGCTGGGCCCTCCAGCAGGCCTCGAGAAAGCGACAGTTTCACAGATCGCAGCCCCCAAGGGATGGCGAGGTCTAGTTGAGGTCCGCGCGTGGCGTCACTGCGCTGGGCCCCCCAGCAGGCCTCGAAAGTAACGACAGTTTCACAGATCGCAGCCCCCCCCCCCAGGGATGGCGAGGTCAAATTTGAGTCTGCCCGTTGGCGTCATTGTGCTGGGGCCTCCCCGCAGGCCACGAAAAGATACGACAGTATTCACAGTAACGCAGCAGCCACCAGTGGATGGCGAGGTCTAATTTGTATCTGCGTGTGGCATCACTGTGCTGCGCCCCCCAGCAGGCCGCGAAAGTGGCGACAGTATCACAGATCGCAGCCCCCCAGGGATGGCGAGGTCTAACTTGAACCCGCCGTGGGTACCCACTGTGCTGGGCCCCCCAGCAGGCCTCGAAAGTGGCGACAGTTTCACACATCGCAGCCCCCCAGGGATGGCGAGGTCTAATTTGAGTCTGCGGTGGGTACCCACTGTGCTGGGCCCCCCAACCCCACCCACCCCCAGATAGCCCCCCCCCCCAAAACCCACCCCCCCCCCAGTCACCCTAAAGTGGCGACAGTTTCACAGATCGCCGCCCCCCACAGGCACGACCGGAGAGGCAAGAGGGAGGCGGGACGGGAGACAGAGGAAGGAGGAGGAAGTGTAGACCACACTGCTCCATTCAAAACGAAGACGAGCAGACCCAACCAAGAGGGAGGCAGGAGGAGGAGGAAGATGGGAGCGGAGGAGGTAGAAGAGGAGGAATGAGGAGGGAGGTAGGGGGGGAAGAGAGGAGGAGAGGAGGAGGAGGAGGATGAGGAGGATGATGAGGAGGATGAAAGTATGAGGAGAGGAGGAGGAGGAGGAGGAGGAGGAGGGCCGCGCACGCCGGAACTCGAGCCCACCGCGTCTGCCCCCGCCCCCGAGCAGCGCAGCGCCACGGTCGCGCGCGCTCGGCGCCACGGTCGCGCCCCGCCCAGCGCGGAGGACCGCCCCTGCTCGGAGGACCGCCGCCGCGGATGGGGGCCCGACGACTCCAACGCCTCCGACGCCTCCAACGCCTCCCACGCTCCGCGACCGACGGCGACGACGACGACGACGACCACGACCACGACCACGACCGCGACCGCGACCGCGACCACGACCGCGACCGCGACCGCGACCGCGACGGCGACGACGACGACGACGACGATGACGACGACGACGACGACGACGGCGGCGACGTCGACGTCGACGTCGACGTCGACGACGGACGACAACGGACGACTGACGGACATCTGACGGACGACCGAAAACCGTTATCGCCTCCCTTCCAACGCGGCGACCGACGACGACAATATGATATATGGGCAGCGCGCGCGTCGGCCCGCATCCGACGTCTGGGGAGGTACCGGCGCGGGGGGAGGAGGGGAGGGGGAGGGGTGGAAGGGAGGAGGACGACGGAGAGAAGGAGGAGGACAGCGGGGAGTTCTACATCTCAGCATTTGGCGGCAGCTATACCGTCACGACCTGTGTACTGTATATATATGATATAAGTAAATATATGTACATATGTGTGGGTCCCTCACCGAGCGCGCTCCACTACTCGCAAAGTGCCTACTCTAAAATGTTCGCAACATATGTGGTTGTCTCGATGTAATATACATTCATCTGCGGCCCTGTCTTGATATTGCACGTGTAGAGTCAAGTTCCTCCTCCTCCTCCTGGGCAACGGTCGCAGCAGCGCGAGTGACCACACTCATGGGCGGGTGGATTGGGTAGGACGGGCGAGGCCAGAATGCATCCTCCCCTGGCCGCCGCCACGGGATGTCGCAAGCTCCCCCGCGCCTGGTGGAAGCCTCAGCGCGACCTTCGGCCCCTCTCTGGGGGGGGCCCTTCGTCAAGGGAGGGAAAACCACCCGGACCGGGCAATTGGCGTTTATCGGGGGCGGCAAAGAGGGGGGTGATGACTAGGGGGGGTGGATATCATGGCGTGGGCCATGATATTTCCCAGGATTTCAGGGCGCCTCTTCTTATTTCATTACGTTCCTGGCCCCCCCGCTGGGCCGCGCACATGCCGCCGGTCATGATTTGCACCCCCCCTCTTGGACACCCCCCTCTTGGCCGCTCCCGAGTTTACGAAAGGGCCCCGGGCGTTTTTTTAGAACCTTGCCCTGTTCGATCCCCTCCCTGGGTGCGTTTACCGAAACTCTCTCGCTTGTCGGGGTGGCCTATGATGGGGGTGGATGTATTGCCTTCTACTTCGCCCACCTCGGCAAGCGAGGGCCCCTCGCAGGGTCCCTCTCTGGGGGGCCCTCTCTGGGGGGCCCTTCGCCCACCCTCGGCAAAAGCGAGGGTCACTTGGGCTGGAGATGGAGGGCTGTGCCCTTGGGGTGGTTCTGCGGGCACGGGGGAGGCCTCTGCGCCAGCCCACCCAGTGCAGGAGGGGAAAAGAAAACACAGACACAATGCATCGTAAATTTCCTGAGGAAGATGCGGGAAAATATGGGAAGTGGGGGGGAAGACAAAGACCCAAGAAATATGGTAACCTATGTAGAATCCTGGGATTTGTGTGTATTTCCCAACCTTCCTGTGTTGGATTCTCGTTTTGAATAGAGCAGTGTGGTCGCCCCGTCCTTCCTCCTTCCTACTCCCCTCTCCTCCCCTCCTCTCCTGTTTCCTGCGCTCCACCACAATAGCTCGCGGTGCTCTGGGGGGCTGCGATCTGCGAAACCGTCGGCACTTTCGTGGGCTCCTGGGAGGCCCAGCGGAGGTACGTCATACGCGGACCACCACTATAGCTCGCGGTGCCCTGGGGGGCTGCGATCTGCGAAACCGTCGGCACTTTCGTGGGCTCCTGGGAGGCCCAGCGGAGGTACGTCATACGCGGACCACCACCATAGCTCGCGGTGCCCTGGGGGGCTGCGATCTGCGAAACCGTCGGCACTTTCGTGGGCTCCTGGGAGGCCCAGCGGAGGTACGTCATACACTGCCACCACAAGCGCCCTTTGCGTGTCCGTTTTGTATTTTCGCCGCTGTTCTTGTTGCTGCGCTCTTCTGAAATCACTGCTGGGTGCTCTTCTTGCGCACTGCGAGTCCTCCAGAATGCCGGGTTGGGTACGTCGCAGAGTATGTTTTGCGTGTATGTGTGTATGTGTGTGCGTGTGTGTGTGCGTGTGCGTGTGAGTGTGTGTGTGTGTGTGTGCGTGTGTGGGTGTGTGCGTGTGTGCGTGTGTGCGTGTGTGCGTGTGTTTGTGTGTGTGCGCGCCTGTGCGCGTGTGCGTCTGCGTGTGCGTGTGCGCGTGTTCGTGTGCGCGTGTGCGTGTGCGTGTGCATGTGCGCGTGCGTGTGCGTGTGCGCGTGCGCGTGCGTGTGCGTGTGCGTGTGCGTGTGCGTGCGTGTGCGTGCGCGTGCGCGTGCGTGTGCGTGTGCGCGTGCGCGTGCGTGTGCGTGTGCGTGTGCGCGTGCGTGTGGGCGTGCGTGTTCGTTTGCATGTGCGTCTGCGTGTGCGGCTGTGTGGTATGCGTGTTGCGCGTGCGCATTGCGTGGTGCGCGTGCGTGTGCGTGTGCCGTGCGCGTGCGTGTGCGCGTCCGCGGGCGTGTGTCGCGTGCGTGTGCGTTGTGCGGTTGCGTGGGCGCGTGCGTGTGCGTGTGCCGTACGTGTGCTGCGCTTGGCTTGGCGCGTGCGTGTGCGTGGCGTGTGCGCTGCGCACGCGTGTGTGTTTGCGTGTGTGCGTGTGTGCTGTGTTCGTTGCGCGTGCGTGTGCCGTGCGCGTGCGCGTGCGTTTGCGTGTGGCGTTGCGTGTGCGCGTGCGCGTGCGCGTGCGTGTGCGTGTTTGTTGTGCGGTGCGTGTGCGGGTGCACGTCCCGGTGCGTGTGGCGTGTGCGTGTTCGTGTGCGTGTGGTGTGTGGTGTGTGTGCGGGCGTGCGGGTGTGCGGGTGTGCGGGTGTGCGAGTGTGCGTGTGTGCGTGTGCGCGTGTGCGTGTGCGTGTGCGTGCGCGTGCGCGTGCGTTTGCGTGTGCGAGTGCGTGTGCGTGTGCGTGTGCGTGTGCGTGTGCGTGTGCGTGTGCGTGTGCGTGTGCGTGTGCGTGTGCGTGTGCGTGTGCGTGTGCGTGTGCGTGTGCGTGTTCGTGTGCGTGTGCGTGTGCGTGTGCGTGTGCGTGTGCGTGTGCGTGTGCGTGTGCGTGTGCGTGTGCGTGTGCGTGTGCGTGTGCGTGTGCGTGTGCGTGCGCGTGTGCGCGTGCGTGCGCGTGCGAGTGCGCGTGCGCGTGCGCGTGCGCGCGCGTGTGCGTGTAACGTGTGCGCGGTGGCGCGGCGCGTGCTTGTGCGTGTGCGCGTGCGCAAATGCGTGTGCGGTGGCGTGTGCTGTGCGTGTGCTGAAAGCGTGTGCGCACACGCCGTGTGCAGCGTGTTGCGTTGGGTGCGTGTGTGCGTGTGCGCGTCCGCGTTGCGCGTCCGCGGCGTGTGCGTGTGCGTGTGCGTGTGCGTGTGCGTGGTGCGCGTTGCGCGTGCGTGTGCGTGTGCGTGTGCGTGTGCGTGTGCGCGTGCGTGTGCGCGTGCGTGTGCGTCTGCGTGTAACGTGTGCGCGTGCGCATGCGTGTGCGTGTGCGCGTGCGCATGCGTGTAACGTATGCGCGTGCGTGTGCGTGTACGTGTGCGTGTGCTCTTGCGCGTGCGCGTGCGCGTGCGTGTGCGCGTGCGCGTGCGTGTGCGTGTGCGTGTACGTGTGTGTGTGTGTGTGTGCGTGTGTGTGTGTATGTGTGCGTGTGTGTGTGTGTCTGTGTGTGTGTGTGTGTGTGTGCGTGTCTCCCTGGGCCCCTTTGCGGGGGAGGCGGGACAGGGCGGGGGCGCGCGCACGGCCCGCCCCGCCCCCGTACACCTCGAGCGCCTTAGGCAGAATCATGAATCGCGACGGAGGTTTCCGCCGTTTTCGGCAAGGAGGCCCCACCTTGGGCATGTCAGGGAACCGCCCAGGATGAGAGACCGGCCCTGAGGAAAGGGTCGGGCCTCTCAGGGCTCTAAAATTGGGACTCTTGTAGCGAGTATGGGGGTCTGCAGCGAGCTGGGGGGGGGGCGAAGGGGATATGGGTCATGATGCTTGACATGATGCCTGGGTTGACATGGCTGTGGGGAGCCGAAACGCGGTTGGTGGGACCAGAGGCTTTTGGCGCTCGGGCGTAGAACCCTGTCGTACGGCTCGAGGGCAGGGCAGCGATTGAGCAAAGCAAGGCATTGCTGGACTGCTCCCCCACAAGC
>CAUYUJ010018050.1:0-87500 GCA_963575745.1 Prorocentrum cordatum
CCCACGTCAGAGTTGCAGCCAGCATCGACGCCAGGTTCGACGTCTGCATCGAGGCCAGTACCGACGACAGCTCCTACGCCAGCACCGCCAGCGTCTGCACCCACACCTGCGCCGGTACCCATACCAGAGCTGCAGCCAGCATCGACGCCAGCTCCGACGTCCGCATCGAGGCCAGCACCGACGACAGCTACTACACCAGCACCGCCAGCGGCAGCACCCACGCATGCGCCCACGCCGGTACCCACGCCAGAGTTGCAGTCAGCATCGACGCCAGCTCCGACGTCTGCATCGAGGCCAGCACCGACAACAGGTCCTACGCCAGCACCGCCAGCGTCAGCACCCACGCCTGCGCCTACGCCGGTACCCACGCCAGAGTTGCAGCCAGCATCGAAGCCAGCTCCGACGTCTGCATCGAGGCCAGCACTGACGACAGCTCCTACGCCAGCACCGTCAGCGTCAGCACCCTCGCCTACGCCGCTACCCACGCCAGAGTTGCAGCCAGCATCGACGCCAGCTCCGACGTCTGCATCGAGGCCAGCACAGACGACACCTACTACGCCAGCACCGCCAGAGTCAGCACCCACGTCTGTGCCTACGCCGGTACCCACGTCAGAGTTGCAGCCAGCATCGACGCCAGCTCCGGCGTCTGCATCGAGACCAGCACCGACGACAGCTCATACGACACCACCGCCAGCGTCAGCCCCTACGCCTGCGTCCACGCCGGTACCCACGCCAGAGATGCAGCCAGTGTCGACGTCAGCTCCGACGTCAGCATCGAGGCCAGCACCGACGACAGCTCCTACGCCAGCACCGTCAGCGTCAACACCCACGCCTGCGCCCACGCCGCTACCCACGCCAGAGTTGCAGCCAGCATTGACGCCACCCCGACGTCTCCATCGAGGCCAGTCCTGACGACAGTCCCTACGACACCACTGCCAGCGTCAGCACCCACGCCTGCGCCTACGTCGATACCCACGCCAGAGTTGCAACCAGCCTCGACGCCAGCGCCGACGTTTGCATGGAGGCCAGTACCGACGACAGCTCCTACGCCAGCACCACCAGCGTCAGCACCCGCGACTGTGCCTACGCTGGTACCCTCACCAGAGTTGCAGCCAGCATCGACGCCAGCTCCGAATCCTCCATCGACGCTCACAGCGACGGCAACAGCGACCACAGGGGGCCCTGTTGTACCAAAACACCTGGGGGCCCAGTTGTACCAAAACACCTGGGGGCAGGCAGCATCGACATCTACGGCGATCGCACCGACACCATCACGGCCTATGGCTCCTTCACCGGCATCGTCAGCATCAGCACCTACGCCTGTCCCGAGAGTAAGGAACACTGTTGGCATTCGGACGCGCGCTCAAGCGGTGCCCTTGGCCTCTGGACGAGAGTACAAGCGGCAGAGCCCGTTCACCCTGACCATACCACCATACCTGCAGCCACGTCCTGCGTCTCCTGCTGCGCCATCTGTCTTGCAGCCGTGCTTCGGCGGCCGCGACGCCCTAACTGGAAAACCGTTCAGAACGCAGAGCAGACTGGCGACCAGTCCCACAGCCTGTACCCTGACGTTGCGTTTCAGACTCGGGCAGAGCTAGAGGATCCTGGACATCTCACCTTTCCTCCCTCCGTCCCCCACGGTACAGGAGTGAGGAGGTTTTTTCGAGGCAGTTTTGCCGATGTTTATGAACCCCCCCCGGCGCAGCGTCGACCATGCCTTGCCTACACTTTTGGCCCGACGGCGGCTTCAGCCCCGTCCAAGCCATTCTGCTGCGACGCCATGAGCTCCTACTGTGGCCAAGCCTCCTACCTGGGTGACGGCCAGGCCGCCCTCCACCGTGCGGGGCGTGCTAACCCCAGCTCCACCGACGGAGATGGGCCAGGTCGCTCCATCCACCTCGTCAGCCTCAACATCACGAGTCTTCAAGCGAACTGGCCAACCATTACCGCCCTAGGTGTCGACCACAACGCCGCAGTCATAGCGCTGCAGGAGACCCGTCATGCCAAGACGACCAGGCAAGCCATCGCCACCAACGCCGCCAATCCACACCACGGAGGATACCAGGCCAGTCTGGGACCTGACCTGGACCTGGCGCGTGCCCAGCGCAAAGCTGCTCACGGTGGCACGGACCACACGGTCGAGGGCAACGCCGGCGCCTCGGGCGGGGTTGCCATCCTCTCTAAGGACGCCATCGTCGACTCCACCGTCGACGACATTGCAACCTGTATCGCCACCCTCAAGGCCAAGAAACGATGGCACGAGGTCTTCCTCCCGCTCTGCACCCAGCACCGCCGCAGGCGGCGACGAAACAACCACGGTCCCGCTGGGATCTACATTGCGAGCCTCTTCGGGGTCGCTGGAGGGGACAGCACCGATATATTTCGGCTTGCTGATTGCGCCGCCGCGAGGGTCGGCTCAGCCCCGTATTTCATTTGTATGGACGCCAACACGAACATCGACGACAATCCACACATGCTGCACATGATGCAGCACGGATGGTCCAACGTCGCTGAAGGCACACCAGACCACACCATGCACACATATGGCAATATCCCTGACTGGGACCGCGTCACCACGTGCCCCCGCACTTCGCGCATCGACTATGTCATCGCCAACCAAGCTGCGCGATCCCTTGTCACCGACTTCTGCTATCTGCGTGACTTGCCAGCGAAGTCCCATGTTGGCCTGCAGGTCACACTCGACCTAAGCCGCCTCGATCACACGGCCCCACGCCTTTTGGCCCCCACGCCATACCCTCCAAACGACGGAGCTCATGAGGACCACGAACTCCAGGCAATAGGGACCCACATCGCCGGACGATACCACGACCGCATGGAGCAGGCTGACGCACGCGACGATGTGGAACGCATGTTCGCCCTGGCAAACGAGGCCAGCCATGAGTACCATCTCACCCGGCTGCGGGACCTGCCGCCCCCACCGCCAGACCACCCAAAAAAGAAGGCCCCTACCATGCACGGGCTCACGCCCACGTTCGAGGAGCGACCCGCCGTCCCCCGCGCCTTTCCCACCTACGGAGCTTCCACGATTCACATGAACCGCCTTCGCAAGCTCCATCGGCAACTTTGCGAGCTTCGCTTCATCGGACTGCACCATCCTATAGACTGCCGTGCTATCCCGCCGCACCTGGCGCAACGCATCGACTGCACGTGGGCCGCGGCCCGCCTTCTCTGCCACAAGCTGCGCCCCACGGCCCTCCTGGCTTTTCCTGACGCCTGGACCCCCGACGTGCCAGCGCCACGCGGAGAGCAGCTCGATCGTCTGATCCAAAATCTAGACTCGGAGCTGGCGCGACGTGCAACCCGAGCCAAAGCTGAACGCATCAAGATCTGGTCTGAGGGCGTCCGCGAGCCAAGCGGGCGAAAGGCGGCCATATACGCACGGGCTGCCGACTGCTCGCCCACGGCGTATCTCCGCACGCCTACCACCCCCGACGATGCACAGCTCCACTGCGACACCACCGCCTTCAGCCCTGACCAAGCTAGCACGGACGACAGTGACGCCGACACCGACGCCGGCGGCTTCAGCCCCGGCGACGGTAGCTCGCCCGACACGGACAACGACGACGGCCCCATTCGTGGCCACCACCAGCCCAGGTTCCCGAGCCCTCCCGCCAACGCTAATCGTTTTGCCAACCCAAAGACATGTTTTTTCTTTTTTTTTTTTTTTTTTTTTTAATTTTTCTTTTTTTTTTTTCTTTTTTTTTTTTTTTTTTTTTTTTTTTTATTTTATTTTTTTTTTTTTTTTTTCGTCAAGCTTTCTTTTTTTTTTTTTGTTCTTTTTCTTTTTTTTATTTTTTTCTTTTTTTTTTTTTTCTTCTTTTCTTTATTTCTTTTTTCATCTGTCGACACCTGGGAGCCAATCCTGGGCACGTACCGCGCTCGCGCGGGCCATGACGCCGAAGCTATGCCGACGTGGGCGGACTTCTACGACGAATACCGCCAAGAGCTACCTACGCCATCACCAGCAGCCCCCTTCCACCTTACCGACGACCAACTCATCCACTTCATTCGCACCCGTTCACCGCGCCGCGCGGGGGGACTCGACGGCTGGACGACCAAGGAGGCAAAGGAGTTACCCGACGGCATCCTTCGCCTCTTCGCCAGCGTCTTACGTGCTATGCAACGCACTGGCACCATCCCCGAGCCCCTCCTGCACGTGCCAAACCCGTGCCTCCGAAAAGGCCGAGGGGAACTCCCGACGGACCAACGGCTTCTCTCGGTTCTTTCCGTGTGGATGTATGCGTGGGAGGCGCCGGCCTACCGTAGCCTCACGACCTGGCGGCAAGGATGGACCCATGCCACGAGCTTCGGCGCCGGTCCCAAAGCCACCATTGGGGATGTCAGCACTTCTCTCGCCCTGCGCATCGAACACGCCAGGACTTTACTCCTCCCCTTAGCTGGAGCAGCCCTTGACCGACAGAAGTGCTTCGACTACCTCATCACGGACATCTGTCTAAACCTTGCGCTGCACGCGGGGTGCCCACAAGACATCGTTACTGTCCGCCGAAACTTCTACAGACACCACACACGCTACATCCGCATGAACGGAGCGTACTCCAGGGACCTGGCCAGGACAAACGGTCACCTCCAGGGCAGCTCGTGGTCCCTGGATGACATCAAGCTGCTCATGTGCGTGTGGACAAAGAGGCCGCACCGATACGTTCCTCGATCACTCAGCACTACCTTCGTTGACGACAGCAACTCCACTACCCACACCGCTTCTGAGCTGCAGAAATCTCTCGACGAAACCGCCAAGTTTGACCGATTCTCCGGTCAACGCATTCACCCTGGTAAAGTGGCAGGGTGGGCGCTCACCGATGAGCTGCACGCCGCCGTCACCCAGCTCACACTGGCGGATCGCCCCCTCCGAGTGGTCGATTCCTTCTAGCTCGTCGGGAGTTACATCAACGCCGAGGCAGCGCCGGCTCCAGCCGCGCTTAACCTCACGGCCACCGCAGACGCCCGTGTGCGGAGGGCGACTATCCGCCTGCCGCGCTTTGGCAAGCTCCCGTCGCCGATGCTTATCAAGGCGCGGCACGCCCGATCCCTGGCCGCCAGCGTCTGCACCACGGGCACCGACATCCAAGCACCATCAGGCCCAGCCAAGACTGCCTACAACCACGCCCTCAAGGCGGCTTTCCGCCCCAAGGGGAACAAGTGGGTCGAGTTCTGGACTCTCATGGCCGTGTGCGTGCCGGGACACGCCCTTGAGATCGACGCCATCACGCAGCGTGAAGCATTCCTGTGCCTGCGGCGTCAGGTTAACCGCGACGTCACACTCTGCGGGCTCGCCAGGGACCTCCAACACCACGTCCAGACCCTGTTTGGCGGAGGACCCGTCGGGCGACTCGTCCAGTCGCTCCAGTAGCTCCGATGGACCTGGCCCACATTCGGCATCATGTACGATGACTGGGGCTGCCCGATCAGCTGGCTGAATCTACCCCAAAACGCCTTCCTGCACATGCTGCGGGCCTCGCAACGCAGGGCATTTCTGCGCAAGATCAAGCCACGGCGACACGACCTTGGCTACCTCGCCTCGGTCAGACAGGGCCTTGACCTCTTCGCCAGCACGTGGCTCGCGCGAACCAAAGGAGCAGCAAAATGCACTGCCTGGCAGCTGGCGCTCCTCCTGAACTACCTGTCGGGCGGGGACCACACCCAACAGCGACGATCCCGATCCAACACGTCGGCAGACCCCAGCCCCATGTGCCGCCACTGCGACGAGGAAGAGGAAACTCAGGAGCACACTGTCCGCGACTGTAAGTGCTGGGCCCGAGAAAGAGTTCCTCTTACCACCCTCATCAGTGACGACCAGAGGGCCCGTCTTCCGCCGCACACAAGACACTGCGGGCTCTTCGACGAAGACCCAGCCCTCCTCGACCTGCAGGCCGACCTCGCGAGGGACCCGCTGCCACAGCCCATACCGCGGCCCCCCCCTGAGGGAGATCCTGCGGCTTCAGCCCAGGACACTTACACCACCTACCTTGACTACGACACTGGTTATGGACAGGGTCTATGCTGCAGGACGGTGCGTGACCAACAAGCCATCCCACTCTAGACGAGCGGGTACGGCGTTACAACCGGATTCGACAGCTCATGATACAGTTGCTACGGTTTCACGGCCTAACGAGCACGCCCAGATTGGGTGACCCTTTGCCATCGGATCCACCTTTACGGCCGGGCGAAACGGCCGGTGCACGTACTTCTGTGGACAAACCAGGCGGTGGTTCTATGGGTTCCAAAGGGCATCAGCGACGGACAACCAGCGGCAGGGGCAGCACGCGGAGCTCTGGGCAATGATTCACCGATGTGTCCTGGCCAAGCCCGACATGTTTCGCGTCGAAAGAGTCGCCAGCCACCTGGGAGACCTGGCATCGACCTTGGGCTCATCGGGCCCATCGCGGAGGAGTTCAACCGTCAGGCCGACGCCCTTGCCCCAGCGGCGGCACGCACGCACAACCTCCCCGACGACATTGTTGAAGCTGCCAAAACACGACATCGCCAAGCGACCGTGTTTTTTTGTTTTTTTTTTTTTTTTTTTTTTTTTTTTTTTTTTTCTTGTTTTTTTTTTTTTTTTATTTGCTTTTTTTATTTTTTTTTCTTTTTTTGTTTTTTTTTTTTTTTTTTTTTTTTGTTTTTTTTTTTTTTTTTTTTTTTTTTTTTTTTTTGTTTTTTTTTTTTTTTTTTTTTTTTTTTTTTTTTTTTTTTTTTTTTTTTTTTTTTTTTTTTTTTTTTTTTTTTTTTTTTTTTTTTTTTTTTTTTTTTTTTTTTTTGTTTTTTTTTTTTTTTTTTTTTTTTGTTTTTTTTTTTTTTTTTTTTTTTATTGTTTTTTGTTTTTTTTTTTTTTATTTTTTTTTTTTTTTTTTTTTTTTTTTTTTTTTAATTATTTTTTTTTTTTTTTTTTTAACTGGGCGCTTCTCTGTCGCCATCTACGAACGCAGACACCGTACTCTGCCGCTCCCACACCGCAGGGCTGGGTTTACAGCGGCTGAACTCAGCAAAATGGAACCGAACCCCCTGCTGTCGGACCAGGCACCACCCGCGGCTGGACCAGACATCCCGCAGAACCCGGACGAGCTCTGGGCCGTGGCCCAACGGGCGATGTACGACGAACAGGAGGACGACCCGTTCGGCTTCGGCGGGGGACTAGACTTCCTGGACGACGGGCCAGCCAGCGCCAACCTTGCCCCGGCGGGCATCCGCACGACGCCCACCTCGACTCCGCCACCGAGAGCGGCACCGCACCCACATGATGACGTCGCTCACCTCCAAGACGCCGACGAGGACTTTTATGATCCCCTCGGATTGGGTGGCAGCATGGACGACGTCCCGCCGACACCCCACGCTGCCGACGATGCCGCTTCATCGAGACGCCACCCGGTCACGCGGCCGACCTCTGGGCCCTCGCACGGCATCATGATTGGTCCCTCCGTGCCACCAACCCCGTCCCCCCACCAGCGCCAGCCCGCGGGGGCGGCTTCAGCCCCCCCGCAGGGCACTGAGCCAGTCAGGCCGTCGCGCCCCGTCCACGCTCCTACTGTTGCAGGCTGCGAGGCTGCGGCTCCTCCGCCCTCAGGGGGCGTGGCCCCAGCGGCTTCAGCCCTGGGACCGCGCGACACCCTCCAGTCGCCTCGCCACGGCGACGGCCGCCAGCGCACGGACCGCCGCACCGCGCTGGTCCACCACCTGGCCAGGCGCACCGATGACCTCGTCCCCGCCGCGAGGCCGGCGGCCGCGGGCACAGAGCAGCCGCCCCGCACCGACCGCGAAGCCGAGCTGTCCCAGTCTATGGCCGCTCTCCAGCAGAGGTGCGCAGCTCTCGCCGCCGACCTTGCCGCTGCCCAAGCCCGTCAAGGCCCTTTGCTCCAGCGCCTCCACCGCGCCGGTCGTGCCCTCGCCGAGCTGCTTACACCCCCGCCCGATGGTGCTGCGCCGCCACTCACCCTCCATGCTATGCTTTCATCGCTCCGCGGCGCTCCGCCTGGAGCCCCGCGCTAATCTCCGCCATTCTGCCTGCCCGTGTGCACGCGTGGCCCCGCGTCCACGGTGTCAGGGCGTGGGGGCGGCGGGTGCCCCGTCCCTGCGCGCCGCGCTGCGGCCAAGCGCCCAACTGGCGGTCTGCCAAGCCGCCTAGCCATTTGTCCGCACGTCGCCTTTCTTGTTGGGGCCTTCTTCGTCACGCGGTCTGGCACGTGAGATCTTCACAGTCTGTCCGCCGTCCGTAGCTTCAGACGCAATGCGCCGGGGGAGGGGGTCTGTTGCCCGCCCTCGTATCTTAAGGCTGCACCGCCGCTAATAGTGTTTTGCGGGTTGTCGCACCGCAGTGCGCCTCGCGGACGGACCCTGGTCCGCCTACTTGTCCGGTCTCTCTCTCTCTCTCTCTCTCTCTGTAGATGTTTGTTTCTCTCTCTCTCTCTCTCTCTCTCTCTCTCTCTCTCTCTCTCTCTCTCTCTCTCTCTCTCTCTCTCTCTCTCTCTCTCTTCCTGGGCCGCCGGGGCGGGGGGGCTGGCAGAACGCCCGCCTGCTTCTCCGAAATTGCGTTGATTGTGCGGGAGCGGAGGGGGATGGAAGGCAGACAAGGAGTGGAAAAGGGGATGGGGCGGAGGAGAAGGAGGAGGAAGAGGGTGAGGGGACGAGGGAAGGGCCAGAGGGGGAGGGATATGGGGGCGCCCAGGACGACGACCAGGGCTCCATCTCTGGCTCCGCGTCCGCGTTCGTGGGGGCAGGCTGCGCGCAGCTGCCCGGGCTCGCGGCGGCTGCATGGGCGTCTTGGAGGTCGTCGTCGTCGTCGTCGTCCCCGTCGTCGTCGTCGTTTGCGTCGTCTGCGTCGTCTGCGTCGTCCGCGTCGTCGTCGAAATCGAAGTCGAGCTCGGGCTGCTTTGTTGTCGTCGGTCGCCCTCGCTCTCGCTGCCGCCGCCGCCGTCGTCGGTGGCTGCGCCGCCTTCGACGATTCGGCGCCTCGGCAACTGAAGACTCCGAGGGAACCTCGCCGCGAGGGGACCGAGGAGGTGAACGAGGGGGAGGGCGAGAGGACAGGGAGGATGACGGGGAGGAGGAGGAGGAGGAGGAGGAGGAGAACGAGGAAGACGAGAAGGTTCGCAACTAGAACAGGTTGGGGACGGAGTTCAAACTGTTAAAGGGGGTTCGGTGCACAGGCAGCTGAGGGCGCAGGCTGAAGGGCGGCAAAAAGCTCATCTAGCACCTTTGCGTCGCCCTCGGCGGGGCCTGGAATGAGGAAGAGGTGGGGGAGGGGGAAGGGGCAGGAGAAGGAGGCGGAGGAGGAGGAGGCAAAGGAAGAGGAGAATGAGGAGGAGGAGGAAGGTGGCGGCGGCGGGGTCCGCTCAGGACGACACGCCCGGCCCCCACCCCAGCTCCGCGTCCGTGCTCGTCGGGGCCGCCAGCGCGCAGTTGCTGAAGCTCGCGGTGGAGCCTCTGGCGTTTGGGAGCTCGTCGTTAAACTCGTCGTTGTCGTCGTCGTGGTCGGGGTCGTCGTTGCCCTTGGGAGTCGTCGTGGGCGCCGTCGTGCTGTCAAAATCCAGAACAGTCCAGATCAGCAGTATTCCAAGATTACCCTTGCATCCCTGTTCCATCGCCCCATCCTTAGGTTTCTTTCATTGGCCAGCCCCTTCGGGTGCCTTTAGGGCGAGTTGCTTCCTTCGATTGCGCGGTGTGCCGCCTCTTTGGGCCGAGCCCTTCGGACGCGCGAGGGGCAGGGCACCCTTGGCCATCCTTGGGTTCGTTTTCCTCGCCCGCCCACTCGTGGGCGGGCGCGGCCCCGAGGATGCGCGATGGGCAGGGCACGTTTGGTCATTCTTGTGCCTGGCGTCCTTTCTCTCCCCTTCGCGGATGCATTGCTACAGGGGCGGGCGCGGCCTCGGGGATGCTGGATGGACCCCCGGCCACCCTGGGCCCCGTCTGTGCCCCTTCCCTTTGGAAGTTTCCGCCCTTCTCGCCAATTCTTTGTTTTGTGCATGTCCTCTTTGGGGGCGCTGCCGAGCTCCGCGCTCGCCCGCGCGGGCGGGTGGCCTGGGAACTGCAATGCGCATTTCATCAACCTCGCCCTCCTCGGCCTCCCCGTCCTCGTCCTCCCTGCCCTCGGCCGCCCTCCTCTTTCTAGCGCAATCCCGCCGGGGCCCCAGATTATACTTGGGCGTGGCCGTGAGCAGCACGATGGTGACGCAATTCATGTGCACGGCCGGCGCAAGGCTTAAGAACTTCGGTGTTTCGGGGAGGGTACCCTTATGTTCTTCGTTTTTGTTCCATGTTCTTGTGCACCCTGGGGGGGGGTGTCCTCGATGTTCTTCAGTTTGGCGCCATTATTCCTTCGTTCTGACAAAGCTGGGGTTCGGGGCTCACGATTCGGCTACGAGCGTCCGCGGCGGGGGCGGGACCCTCCATGTTCTTCGGTCCCGAAGTCACGGTGCGGCCTTCAGCAACCGCGTGCCCCTTCATGATGGTGGCGCGATTGCAATCACCCTCGCATGTTCTGACTGTTTGGCGTTGGTGGGCTTCGGGCTCCGGGGCTTAGGGCGTGCGGATGCAGGCTTGATTGAGGCTACGTACGCACGTAGGCCGCAGGGCTCGCGCGTCCGCGGCACGGGCAGGACCCTCCATGTTCTTCGGTTTCGATGTCAAGGTGCGGCACGGCGCGGCCTCCAGCAACCGCGTGCCCCTTGATGATGGCGGCGTGAGTGATTGCAATCACCCTCGCATGTTCTTAGGGGAGAACTTGGCGCTGGTGGGCTTCAGGTTTCGGAGAGTAGGGTGCGCGGCAGCAGGCATGAGGCTAGGGCGGGCGGGCGAAGCCACGCGCAGCTTTCTGGGCTGCGGCAGGGCTGAGAGGTTGGATGTGCGGATGACGTTCAGGACGTAGCGCTGACGTCGGTCCTATGCCTATGCTAAGGCCCATGGGGTAGGCTGCAGGGCTCGCGCATCCGCGGCGCGGGCAGGACCCTCCATGCTCTTCGGTCTCGATGTCAAGGTGCGGCCATCCGCAACCGCGTCCCCCTGGATGATGGTGGTGGCGCGAAAGGAATCGCCCTCGCATGTTCCTAGGAGAGAGTTTGGCGGTTGTTGGGCATCCGAGCGGGGTATGTGCGCGCGTGCGTGCGTGCGTGTGTGCGTGTGTGCGTGCGTCCTACCGAGGGCCACGCAAAACTTGACATGCGCGTCTGCGCTGCCGAAAGCGAGTTAAGAGGCCCGCGTTGTCAGCAATAGAGACAACCCATTGTTGGCTTTTTTTGTCTTTTTTTTTTTTTTTTTTTATTTTTTTTCATTTTTTTTGGAGATTTGTTTTTTTTGTTTTCTTTTTTTTATATTTTTGTATTTTTTTTTTTTTTTTTTTTTTTTCTTTTCTCTTTTTTTTTGAGAATCAAAGTGAACCTTCAGCGTCGCCAGTCAGATTTCCAAGTTAGCATGGGCTCTGGCGCATGTGTTCAGCAACGGCGCATGCAACCACTTCTCGCGCGCGCTTGCGCCGCGGCGCGCGCGGCGGCGCCGCCGCGCGCGCGGCGGCGCAGGGGCGTGAGGCGCTCAGTGTTATCAGCAGTAGAAGAAGCGCCATGTTGGCCTGGAGAATCAAAGTGGACCACTAGCGGTTGCCGATTTGATTTCCAAGTCAACATGGGTTATGGTGTACGTGTCTTGCAACGGCGTATACAACAACCCCTCGTGCGCGCCCGCGCCGCCGCCTGCGCGGCGGCGCCGCCGCGCGTTCTTGGTTGAACGCCAGCGGCGGCCCAGATTCGGCCAATTGGCGAGCGATCCAACGCCGCCACCGTCGTGCGAAGTCGAATGACCCGCGCGGAGTCAGAAACCAACGCCCATGTCATCATGGCGCGAATCTGCATTCGGCATTCGGCGGAAGGCGACGGATGAAAGAAAGGGAGAGGCAGGAGGAGAGAGCGGATGGGAAAGATATCCCACGTCGGCTTTCCCGATGTCTGTCGCCAGGATCGGCCAGGAAATCGGGAAACGGGGGATGCCAGGTCATCCTCCGCCATTCGCTTCCCGAAGCCACCCCTTCCCCTTGCTCCCTCGTTGTCGTAGTCGCTTTCGCCTTTTCCAGCCGGAGGCGAGGGGAGCGTCGCAGCGTCGCAGACGACGAAGTGGATAAAGTGCTCATTAAACGGGCCTTGGAGGATAATGGGCTGGCATCCCCCGATTTTCGAGCAGGCCTAGGGATCGAGGCCGATGTCGCGGCAGCAATTGGGAGACTTGTTTTCAGGATTCTTTCCATCACCATCCCTCCTGCCCCATTTCTCCGCGCCCCTGGCCCCACGAGGCAAGATTTGGCACTCGACCAAAAAGTTTGGCTTGACTTGTGAAAGCGACAGTTGGAGCATCCCGACATGATGAAGCTTCTCGGCGCACCGCGGCATCGTCACCCCCAGCCGCTGCGCGCCGCAAATCCTGCGGCGAACGCGCCCCTGTGTCTGGATGTCGGGTTCCGCAGCCATTCTGGCATGCAGCATGTCCGCGGGTTTTTGCGAGGACCCGCCGCCCGGCATGTCAGATTCGGGCGATGACTTGCCAACCTGCGCGTCGCCAGATTCGAGTGCGAGTGCTGCTGCGCCGCTGGCGCATGCCATCTCGCTGTTCGAGGCCAAGTGGGCCAGCGGCGAAATGGACCCGGATGATGCTTTTGGCGCAGGCTGTCCCAGCGCAGTGCTGTCGGAGGCGTCGGCTTCAAAAGCGCAGGGGCTTGCCTCTTCCTTTCCCGAAGTGCTCCTTCGGCAGGAAGGGCAAGGGCCCGCCCCGGATTCGAACCAATTAGCTCGGCGAAGGACCCGACCATTTGCAGTTGGAAAAAATGCAGGTTATCAGCCTGGCCGCATGGGCAGCTCGCGAGGCCGTTGGTGCTTCAGGTGGAGGCCCTATGGGGCCGCGAAGCGGGCGAGGATTGCGCTTAACTGAGGGGGGGCGGCGTGCGAGCGAACCTGACCGCCCGGGCGTCCCCTCGCGGCCCTGGTGGCGGCATTCGGAGCGAACCTGACCTATACCCTATACCGAAGGCCCCGCGGGGCCGCGAAACGAGCGAAGGGCGTGCTGAAATGCGCCAAAGCCAAGGCCGCCGTTCCAGGGGGGCCGCGGAACGCGCGAGGGGTGCGTCGAAACGAATTCGCGCCGCTATGCGCCCGCTCCCGCTTGGGCGATTCCATGGCGCCTCCTCGTGTTCCTGGGGCCGCGAAGCGCGTGAAGGGCGTGCCAAAAAGCGCGGTGCTGCCGCGTGGCTTTTCCCAGTTCCCAGCTGGCATTTGGCGGAAGCAAGGCGGGGGGAAGGGATGGGAATCGGAGGCGTTGCGAGGCGTTGCGGATTCAACACGAGGACCCCAAAACTGGGAGAGCTTGAGAAGCAACCCGCGTCGAAATAGAAACATGCCCTCCCCCCCAATGGTTCACCTCATTGAAGGCATCCTTTGCTGAAGCTGTTGTGCACGTTGCACCGCCCGGGGTGGGGTCCGACGCCAGGCCGCCCCCCTGCCCTTCGCGTTCGGCATGGAGCCCCACCTCGGATAGCGATGACGTCGTCGCTAGACCTCCCCAGCTTGTGCAATATACCTTCGCGATGAAGGCGGACCCAGCGGGGCCCACGGGAGCGCCCAGGCCTGAGTCGGCCAGCGGCGCTGTTATTCATATTGGCGCGGTTCTTGAAGGGGGTGTTCTTCCCGATCTTCTTGATAGTCGACTTGCTGATGGCCCCCATCTCGATGGCGGTGGTCATCCTTGGCCTACCTCTGGTTCTGAAGAACCCAGCGCTGTTCATGATCCTGCATCCCCTCATGGCAGTGCTCTCGCTGGTAGTGGAAATCTTAGGCCTGCCTCCGGTGATGAGGTTCATAGCGCTGGTTCGTGGCGAACATTTCTTGCTGGTGATCCCGATGCAAGGCCAGCCTCTGGTGCCCGGGATCTTGGGGTTGCTCTTGACGGCAAACTTGCTCAAGGCACCGTTCGCCATGGTGGTGATAATATTAGGCTTGCCTCTTGTGCCGAGGTGCCTGGCGCTGTTCTTCGCGATGGTGGTGATAATCTCAGGCCCGCTTCTGGTGCTGAGGATTATGTTCTTGTTCCTGATGGTGGACTTGCTCCCGGAACTGTTCTCGACGGAAACGATAATCTTAGGGCAGCCTTTGGCAAAGTGGGCCCTGGCGCTGCTCATGATTCTGCACCTGCGCAGGGCGCCATTCGCGATGGTGGAAGCAGTCTTAGCCCCGCTTTTTGTGCTGAGGATCTTGGCGCTGGTCTTGATAGGGAACTTGTTCGAGGCGCCGATCTCGATGGTGGCGATGATCTTCGGCTTGCCCCTGACGCTGAAGATCCTGGTGCTGTTCGTGCTTATGCCCCTGCCCCCGGCGCCGTTCTCGATGGCGGTGGACATCCAACTCCAGCCTTTGGTGCTGAAGTTCGTGGCGCTGGTCCGGCCTATGGACCTCCTCGTGGCGCTCATCCCATCGATGAAGGCGCGAATCCTCTGCTTCTTGCGGGTGCCGAGCCCCATCCACCTGGGCCAGCACCGCCAGGGCCCGAAGTCGAGATGGGGCCCGCTGTGCCCTATGGCGACGAGTGGAGACATCCAGCCCGCGAAGTCCACATTGAGCTGGAGCGGACTTGCAGTTCGAAGCGCAGCCAGGCGCGGCGGCGCGCAGAGGGGGGTGGCGCGAGGGGGGGGCATTCTAAGAAAGCGGGGAGCTTTTTAGAATGCGGGTGCTTTCTTAGAAGGGCCCCGCGGCTTCGGGGAAGCCTGGGGGGGGGGTGAGAGGCCCCCTGGCTTCTTAGAAACACCCCTGGCTTCTTAGAAGGCCCCCCCTCGCGCCACCCCCCTGTGCGCGTCGCCAACAGGCGTGGTCATGCAGCGACGGCGACGCCGACGACGGGCCGCAGCAGCAGCAACAGCAGCAGCCACAACAAGAGGCCCAATCGCCATAATTTATCCAGATCCATCGCCTTGGAGTCGCGCCCAGGATCTCGAGTTCCTAGCGGGGATTGGTGGATATATGAATATGTCCGCCCCCCTGGGCAGAGAGAATCCACAGCCACCGCTCCCGCGGGATTCAGGGCAGGGCCCCGGCAGTTATGGATGTGGATGCCTCTGGCGTTGCGGAGGTGCGCCCCTGGAAGCGGCGTTATGGCGCATGCAGTTCGCTCGCGGGCAGCGGCGTCGCCGACGCCCCGCTCGTCGACAGCGGCGCCTTCGCGCCGCTCTCGCAGGTGATGCGTTTTCTTTTGAGTAGTTTTTTTTTTTTGCTCGTTCCACCAACAGTGCTTGCACAGACCCGCCCTTAGTCAACTGGCTTTCGCCATCTCTCCACCCCCACGAGGAGCGAGTGTTGGCGACGAGCGTGGAAGTCGTAAACTGGGTCGGGAACAGCTGGAATGCATCTGCGGGGCTTTTGAGATGCCTCCCACGGGCCTCTTGGAGGGTTCCTGGGAGCATATGCATGCTTTGGGGGCATTCTTGGGGGCCTTGGAGGGACTTCTTGGGAGTCTTTTGGGGCCATCTTGGGGCTTCCTGAAGGCGCTGCGGGGGCCTCTGGGGAGCTCTATGGGGCCATCTTGGGGGGACGGGCTCGCAATGTCAGTTCGTGCAACCTCTCTTGGGCCCTTCTTACAGGCCTTTTGTGGCTTTCTTGGGCCGAATTGGGGAGCCCATCCGGCCGTCTTGGGGTTCTCTTGAAGGCTCCATGGGCCATTTTGGGGCGATCTTGGGGGCCCCTTGCCCCGTTTTGGACGCTGCCAAGACGATAGAGGCGAATACGCATGCTTAACACGCACGTTTTCTAAAAGGAATGTGACGGGTTGTGCTTCTGCGGGCTCTCTCGGCGGTCCTCTGGGGCCCATATTGGGCCGTCTTGGGGGCTTCGTCGCGGGCCGTCTCGAACCATCTCTGGCCGTCGAGTGGCAACCCTTGGCCGCCGCGACGCCGAGCTCCCCGCCCACCCCCCTCAAACGGCATTGAATGGCATTGCGGCCCCAGGGGAGGGGAGGGGAAGGGGGACATCAAGATGTCTCACACGTTCTTCACCCCCGGCGAGCGGGGGTCGGCCCGGCGGACTGGTCTGTCAGGAATTGGGCGATGCAGCCTGCTTGTGGCCGCCCGTCGCCGCCGTCCGCCGCCGCTTCATGGGGGTCCCCAGCCTGGCCTGGTCCGCCGGCTCGTGGCCGCCCCTCGCCGCCATCCATCGCCGCCGCCCGTCGCAGCTGCATGTGGGCCTGGGTGTCGCCGCCGCCCGTCGCCGCGCGTGGCGGTGTTTTGCTTAGCAATGTTTGGCATTGCCTAGCATACGTAGTTCTGCCTTGTTGGGCATTGTTTGGCGTTGCTTTGCTCGGCATTCTTTCGCGTTGCATTGCGTTGCTTGCTTTGTTTCGCATGGTTTCGCATTGCTTTGCGTTGGCTTGTCATGCTGAGCATTGCTTTGCATTGGTTGCCTCCCTCGGCATTGCTTTGCAGTGCTTTCCTTTGCAGTGTCTCCCTCGGCGTTGCTTTGCAGTGCTTTGCAGCGTTCGTTTACTTGCATGGCGCTGCGTTGCCTTTATGTTTCATTGCGTGTTTTGTGTTGACTTGAATTGCATTTCGTTGTTTTGCATTGTTGCGCATTGCGTTGCATTGCTTTGCGGGCTTTGCGCCGCGGCACTTGTAGCCTGCGCCGCATGGCTTGCAACATTTAGACTTCACAACTCACTGTTTGGGTTCCCGCTGGCTCCCCTGTTCTCCGGGCAGTGTTCCCCAGGCAACTGCCCTCCTGCTTTTGTCATCTTCCTATCCCCCTCATCCCCCCTCTCCCCCTCCCCCCCATACCCCTTAACCCGCCCCCTCCCCTGCCCCCCTCTCCCCGCAGGGGGGGTCGCCGAGGTGGCTGGCCCAGCGACCCCTCCAGCAGCGCCTCCTGCGATGGCTATCGCCCCCGCCGCTGGCCGGATCATGCTGGGCGCGGATTGGTGGGTGCAGCCTTTGAGGGCATGCCTTCGCGACGCGGGCATCGATCTCGAGAGGCAGCCCAACAGGAGCCTGAAGTACCACAGTTTGTGTTCAGGAACGGCTGGCGAATTCCTCGGGGCGGTAGCTTTCAGACTGCCAATTCAGGACGCTTCGCGATCGCCCGCCAGGCCATCCAGAGACGATGCTGGAAGGGGGGGCAGGGAGGGAAGGGGATGGACGGGGAAGAAGGAAATGACGACGACGACAATCGCGACGACGACGACAGCCGAGGTCAACCGCCAAGGACTTTGTACATCTTTCGTCCAGGGAACGACTCGGAGGCTTACTGGGCCATTGCGGCGCCGTCGGGCCGCCATTCTGGAGGCGGCGAGGGCCCCCTTCGAGTTTGAAAGGGGCCACGTTGTCGCTATCTTGGGACGTTCCTGGAGGTCTGCCCCCCCCCCGGCCCACGTTGGAGGCCATTGGAAAAAAGGTAGGCCTGCGGGCCATGTGGGCGCTATTGAGGGTGCTTCGCGAGGGCCCATCGCAAGTGCAAGGACGAGAGCGTAAAGCACGTTGAGCAACAAAAGGGTTTCGAGTGACTGTTGGTTATCGGGGCCTCCTCGGGGAGCTTGATGGCCACTCGGGGCCGCCTGGGCGCGATTCCTATGCCTCGCGGCGGCCATCTTGAACCTTTTGGGGCGATCCAATTCGGGGTCACTTTCCAGCCGCCTTGGGCCGTCCATGAAACTGCCAGGACTGGCTGCCAGGACACTCTGCTCAGACCTGGGGGGGGCAAGGGGGGGCGATGGGTTTGGAAGAGCGAGCTCCTTCAGCCATTCTGGCCTCAGCGGCCTGGTCGGATTTCGTTTGCTGGGGCTGCCGACAGCGCCCGCGCTTCGCGCAAGTGGTTGCCAGAGGTTTGGCCAGATCACCAGCATCTGCACGAAGATAACGTCGCGTTTTTGGAGACGCGGCCAAGGGGCCCCATGGATGGCACGCGCACGCCATTCTGCGTGGTGTGCCATTCTGCGTGGTGTGCCGGGGAGAGTGCAGCGCGTCGGTCAGCGAGGGTTTTGTGGACATTGCGGGTGGCGGCTGGCCATGCCAGCCGCGCGCCCCCCTCCGGCACACCGGCGGCGCGACCATCAAGACCATGGACCGAGAGTCGCACCCTGCTTTCAACTCATTGATGGATGATCTCCCAGCTTATATAATCGCCTTTGGCTTCCCCGGCGGCAGAGGGTACCGGCCCTGCGGGGTACGCACTGCTCACCGTCGGTCCCGTCCACGTTTTGTCAGAGGTGCCGCAGCCTGGCGTCAGAATGCCCCAGGCTTCCAGGAGTTGCCCATTTCCGCGCTGGCGCTGGCGCCCAAATTGGATTGCCCTAGCAAAGCACCCCAATGTTGGGTTCATTCCAACGGAAGCATTTTATAGCGAGACGCTATTGGGGGACAGTGCAGAAAACGATTGTGGGGGGACAGGAAGGGAGGCGGACGGATAAACCAGGGAGGGGGCAGGAGGGGGGGAGGGGAAGGGGAGCTCTCGACAGGGCGCGCCTGGCATTCCGCGTTGCGGGCGCGGCCGCGGACTTGGAAGCGCACCAGCCAGCAAGTTTCTTCCTCGAGGAAGTGTGTGGCATCCAGAACATCAGCCCAGAGACGGGCGAGAGCTACCTCCGCACGCTCGCCCAGAAGATCTCGCCCTTAGGGTTCAGCCTCAAAGCCATCACGCTTGACCACGCGACGTGGACGGTTCCTCGGAAGCGCATCTTCGTCGTGGGGGTCGCGGAGCGTGCTGGCGGGTGTCGCGCTGCGGATTGGCTGCAGGAGAAGATATGGCAGGTGTCCAACCTTCGATCTCGCACCAAGCCCACTGGGGCGTGGGACATCGTCCCGCCTGCCGACTCGACGGAGATGGCTCTCCTTTCCATATTCAAGGTCGCAGGGGTGTGGGCAAAACGCGCCCCCCCCCTTCCCCCTCCCCCTTCCCTCCTCGCCGCCCGCTCCTCTCTGACCGCCGCCACTGCCCCCCCTTTTTTATTCCCCCCGGCCCTCGGAGGAGAGCCCCCTGCGACGCTGGAATTTCGTTTTCGGGGGGGCGAATATTTCATCGCCACGGCCGGGCACGCCGCAGAAAATGGTTGCGTTTGGACCCGACGGGGGGGGGGCGCGGGACCGATTTTGATTGTCCAGTGTCTCGAGGCAGCATGCTCGGACCCCCGCCTTCCAGAGAGCCCCGCTGCTCCCAAGGGGCCAGCGCGCAACGCCGGGCCCGCTCGCGTCAGCCCCCCCAGGGTGCAGCGGCGGCCTCTGGCGGCCAGAAGCGGCGGACAAAAAATAACCCATCTGTATGGAGTTGTGCAGATCGCAATTGTGAGTGTCGCATTCAGCGGGCCCCCCATGGGGCCACGAAGCGTGCGCGGGGCAACCAGCGAGGGCTGGTTGCGGCGTGGGGCTTTCCCATCGGTGGCGCTCCCTAGGGGGCCGGGAAACGTGTGCGGGGTGTGCCCGATTGGAGTGGCGGCGGCATGTTGCCCGTCCAATTGGCGCCTTCGATGGGGTTCCCTCTTGGTGCTTCGCACCGTGTGCGCCCTTTCCGCTGGGGCCCCCGGTGGTGCCCCCCATCGGGGCCAAGCAACTTGTGAGGGGTGTGCCAAAATGGGCTGGCGACTGCATGCAAGCTTTCTCACTTGAGCCTTCAGTGACTTCAGTGGGGTTCCCTGTGGGTCCATAGAACGGGCCAAGGGTATGCCAGGTGGCATGCGGCCCAGTCCAAGTGAGGGTTTCGGTGGGGCTCCTTGTGGGGCGACGAAACCTGTGCGTGTGTGTGTCTTGTGTGTGTGTGCGCGTGTGCGCGTGTGTGTGTGTGTGTGTCCGCACCCGCATTCCGACGACACTGCGGCATGTCCGCTGAGGAAAATTGTGCGTGCGCGTATGTGTGCGTGTGCCAAAGTGGGCTGGCTGTCGCAAGCGGCCTCTCCCATTGGGGCTTATGGTGGGGTTCCCTATCGGGCCATGAGACGTGCGAGGGGTGTGTCAAATTGGGTTGGCGGCGGCATGCGCATTTTCCACTGGGGCTTTGGGTGGGGCTCTTTGTGGGGCCACGAAACGCGCGAGGGGCGTGCCAAAGTAGGCTGCTGGCGGCGGCGTGCGGCCTTTCCTTTGAGGGCCTTCGTTGGAACTCCCTGCGGCGCTACGGGGCCACGTAATTTGTGGGGGTTGTGCCAATGTGGATTGGCGGCGGCGCGCGGCGTTTCCCACTGGGGGTTCCAGTGGCGCTCCCTATTGGGGCCGCGCAACATGTGAGGGGCGTGCCAAAATTGACCTTCGGCGGCGCGCGGCCTCTCCCATTGGGCTTCTCCCATGTGGTTTTTCGGTGGGGCTACCTGTCGGGCCGCGAAACTTGTGAAGGGGGCGCGACAAAGCGGAGTGGCGGAGGCATGGGGCCTATCGCCTATCCCACTTTGTTAAGAGGTCGCGATCTGGGGTCGCGAATATGGGGCGCGGATTTCAAAAGGAACTTTAATGATTCTCAGCGCGTCCCACGGCTCGGCCTGGGATTTTGCAATGATTTTTCAGACTACCTCAGGTTTCCAGGGTCCCGTCAGGACCCCAAGGCTTCCAAGGAATTTATTAGGTTTCCGAAGTGCGTCCAGCATCCTGACGATTTCGGAGGGGTCCTCGGGATGCCCTATGCTTCCTAAGAACCATGTGGATGCTTGCGAATTACAGCAGTTTTCCGACGTTCATGACTTCTCAGGATGCCCGCGGTGACGGAAGGAGCCCTGAAGAGCCTGATTGTTTCGGAATGTGTTGAACCTAAAGATCAAAATTCAGTCCGATACTTGTTCCAGTTACCCGCAGATGTTTGGGGGGGTCCGAAAAATCATTGCTTCCAAAGGGTTCAAGACAATTTCCTGTCGGTTCCTGAAGTTCCGCGAGGTTCGAAAAGGTCGTCGGGCTTGTCAGAATTCGTATAGCGCGTTTAAGATTATCACGGGTTCCTCGGTGTGTCCTCATGATCATAAAGAAAATCATTTCCAAACCGCAGGATTTCTGAGGATTTGAATGGGTTCAAAATAATTTGTCTGCTCCCCCCAGGATTCTTGCGGGCACCTTTGGGTTCCGCGGGAGTCGCAATTATCCTTCGGGCAGCATGGCGCTGCCCGGGGGTTCCGACGGATTTGCGGAGGCTCCCTGAACATGATTCTTGATTATCATGATTTTTCTGGTGCCGAAAAATCTGCAGGCTGCTAAAGAAAACTTGAAGATTCTCAACGGAGTCTCGGAGACCTTTGAGGATTTGTGGCTTTCCCTATGCCCCTCCGAGAAGCCCGGGATATTTTCAGGAATTCCTGAGGACCCTCCGGTTTCGGGTGGAGATCACGATTTCACCGGGAAGCGCATTGTTCTTGCAGGGGCCTCCCGATTCCTTTGGCTTTCGATTCGTTTTGCAATTTTCCGACAGATGCCTATGACGTATGGATTCTTCAGGATTCTGACGGTTCCTCGGCGCGGCGACCCCCCCCCCGGGCGCTCGCTGGCGCGGCTGATCCCGCGACGGCGGAGCTCGCGGGCGCGGCCGCGCCCGCCGCGCCCCCTCCTGTCTAGCACGTGGGCGCGCCCCATTCCCGTGCCTGCCCGGCTGCGCACCACCCTGTCTAGCGCGCGGGCGCGGCCGCGCCCGCGTCCTCAGACTCTGAGCCTCAGACGCGCGGGCGCGGCGGGCCGCGTTCTCCAAGACGCGCGGGCGCGGGCGCGGCGAAGATGCCGGGGGCCAGGGGCGCGTGGCGCGGCGTGGCGGGGCGCCTTCAAATGCGCGGGCGCGCCCGGGCCGCCGTTCTCCAGGCATCCCGCGCGGCCGCGGGGGGATGTGTAAAACGCGCGGGCGCGCCCGAGCCGAGCGCTGTCAAACGCGCGCGCGCGCGGGCGGCTGTCCTCGGGCTCCCCGGCGCGGCCGCGGGGGGATTTGTAAAACGCGGGCGCGTCCGCGCAGAGCGTCGTCAAACGCGCGCGCGCGCGCGGGCGGCTGTCCTCGGGCCCCCCAGCGCGGCCGCGGGGGGATTTTTAAAGCGCGCGGGCGCGGCCGGGCCGAGCGTTTTCAAATGCGCGCGCGCGCGCGGGCGGCTGTCCTCGGGCCCCCCGGCGCGGCCGCGGGTGGATTTGTAAAACGCGCGGGCGCGCCCGTGCCGAGCGGCCGGGGTGGTCATGTTGGGCCCCCCCCCAACCTTGGGGAGGCCAGGTTGGGCCCCCCCCCCCCAATCTTGTGGGTTGCCAGGTTGGGGGCTCCCCCCAACCTTGGGGGGCATGTTGGGGTTTCCCCCCAAACTTGGGAGGTGTCATGGTGGAGGCCCCCCCCAACCTTGAGGGGGTGCCAAGTTGGGGTCTCCCCCCAACCTTGGGGGTACCCTCCCCGGCCTCATCCTTGCTCTCGTCCGCCTCTCACATCCGCCTGCTGCTGCTGCTGTTGCTGCTACTCTTCATCCCCCTCCTTATCTTCCTCTGTTGGGAGGTGATGCGTTGTGAGGGTGCCCCCCAAATCTTGGATGTGTCGCGTCGGGGGCTGACCCACACCCAGGGGTGTAACACATTGTGCGTTGACCGTTGCCATTGTATGGATTGAGGTCGGTTTGACCAGGACATTTGTTTGGTTTTGTCAGGGCCGCCTGCGCACTATGGCGAGGCCCGCAATCACAGATCTACATGGCGAGTGCAGAGGGGAAGAGCGCAAGCAAGTCCGATCTCAATGAGTCATTCGACTGGGCGAACCACGCCTTCGCACGGCTGGACGCGGACGGTGGGCTCGACACTGCTCGGTTTAAGAACCTCTTCGGCAACCGTGTGATCAGGGCCAGCTCGGCCTTTTCTGGAATTGGGGCCCCTGACCTGGCAGAATCAATCATATCGAATACCATCCAGAAGCGGCTGATGGGATCTTGTGGTCGTGAATGCAGTGGTACTAAGTTCATGCAGGCGTATGCAATCGAGAAGAGTGCGAAGTGTCAAGAGGAATTGCTCAACTCCCCACACTGCGCTCCAGACCACTTATTTGCCGACATCATCGACTTCATGCCGAGGCACATTCAAATCAAATGCGGCAAGCACAAGGGCACTGAGCTATCCGCGCAGGAGCTGAAGAATCTGATTCCAAAGTGTCAGCCTCTTCCCAAGGCGTGGTGCGTGAAGCGCGGTAACTTCTGCAAGATTCCCACCAGCGACTTCCACGTGGCGGGTTCCCCATGCTTGGACGACTCGTCTATGGGGAAGCAACGTCACAAAGATGGTCCTCAATCCAAAGTGTTTTACAGCTGGGTCAGTCTGATGCGCTGGCAGAGGCCGAAGGTGATCTTGCACGAAAGCGTTTTGAAGTTCGGGGACGCTGAGCTCCGGGAGCTGATGTCAGACCTTTACGTTGTAATTCGCGCAGTCGTTGACCCCACGACGCTTGGCTGGCCCGCACATCGACCAAGACAGTACTGCGTGTTGGTCCTGAAGTCTTGGATCGTTGAGCAGATCCCCACACATGTTACTTCTGTGGACGCCTATGTCATCGAGAAGCTGAACTTCTGCAACAACCTACAGAGGTTCCTGTCCAGGAATATGTTCCCAGGATACACGCTCAAGGACTTCATGATTGCATGCCAGTCGGAGCTGGACCAGTACCTCACTTGGATGTAGGGTCGCAAGTACGCACACAAACGTTATGAAGACGATGGGCTTGACAGGCCTCAGCAGTTCACTTTCGATACCGCGCTTACCAAGTCTGAGATGAGGCGTCGGGAAGACTACTATGCATGGTGGCCTCGCGAAACGGGCGACCTCAACCAGAACCCGCTTAACAGGCCTATCCATTCGACCAACGGCATTCTGAACACGATCATCAAGAGCACTGGCGTCCTCTGGCACCACGACTCTCATCGTCCACTGGTGCCTTCAGAGCTGGCAACCTCGATGGGCTTCCCAATCACGGCGGAGCACCAAGCCATCACTCTGTCCAATCATACCTTTTCTCGAGGTGTCCATGCTCCAGGTTGCCGCACTATCAGGTCGCAGACGACAGCGATTGGCAATAGCATGCATGTGAATGCTGTGGGTGGTTGCACTCTGATGATCATCGCGCTGCTTCCGAACCTCGGCACCCACGCGCCAATCATGGAGTTTTCGTCTTCATCGCCAGGATCGCCTCGCAACAGGAAGCCCAAGCGGCCCCCGGCCAGTGCCTTTTCTCAAGCGTTCCAGGTGCTGGTGAAGAGCAAGCGGGTGAGGCGTGAGTAAGGGCCAGCAGTCGTAGGTCGTAGGTGTATCGTAGGCACTCCAGGATCATGTGTTTTTGATTCCAGGGATTCCAGGGGTAACAGACACGATTGTTTTTAGAACACAACCGTTTCCTGACAGGTTATTTCGAAACCGTTTGCATGTCGGATGAGCCTAGCAAAAGCAAGGCAACCTAATTCCCATGTTTAGTTCAGAGGTGTGCAACACATCTCGTAGGAGCTCGATCGCAGGGAGAGGTCGGAGCATAGCTTGAGAAGCCCACTGCCCGACAGTGAACATTAAAACTGTTGTCGCATCCCCATGTTCCCCCTTACTTAGCGTTGCTGCGGCGCACCTCTTGACTGAGAAGGACAACGTCCAAGGCGCGAAGGTGATCGCGCGTCGTTGCTCGCGACATGGGTCAAAGACAGCTCTTCTCCAGGGGTTGGCGATCCGGCGGGGGCGCCATGATGATCGCGCGTCGCGCAGCTAAGTGATGTGTGAGCTAGGTTGAGTTGGGGGATACTTGTTGAAGGTTCGTGGTCCGTTCTGGTGCTGGCAGCTGTTTTAGCTTACACCGTTTTAGTTTTGTTCTCCGGGCCTCCTACTGTACATCAGCCCAGTCTTCCAGATGAGCGAAGATGGTGCATCGCCGAGCCGCGGGAAGCGCTCATGTTCTCGATCCCGCTCGCCTCGTGGCCTTGGTGGCGACGCCTTGCAAACGAACTCCTCCTCCTCCTCCTGGGCCTTCTCCTCCTCCTCCTCCTCCTCCTCCTTCTCCTCTTCTCCTCCTCCTCCTCCTCTCCTCGTCCTGTGTCCTGTCCCACATGTTTGTAGCATGCCCCCTAGGTGGTGAGGCCAGGGCAAGCTCGGCCGATGGCATCTTGTGGGTGGGTGTGGGGGATCTTGGATCTTGGGTTGTCTTGGCTTGGCCTGGGTTGGGTGTCTTGTTTTTGTTAGTTGGTCGTGTGGGTCCTTCTTGTTTGTGGTATGGTGGTGATTCTTGGTGTTGTAGTGTATTGTGTTGCCTGTTTTTTAGTAGGGATCTTTGTGTTGTTTTTTTTTCTTTTTTGTAGTTTTTTTTTTTGATTTTTTGTGTTGTTTTTGTTTTATCTTGTTTTTGTAGCTCTAGTCAGATTTCGCCATGGTCTTCGTCTGTCCCGTCGCAAGGGTACAAGAAGTAGCTCGAAGAGACTTCCAATGGGGCGAGATGGTGCATCGCCGAGCCGCGGGAAGCGCTCATGTTCTCGATCCCGCTCGCCTCGTGGCCTTGGTGGCGACGCCTTGCAAACGAACTCCTCCTCCTCCTGGTCCTTCCTCCTCCTCCTCCTCCTTCTCCTCTTCCCCCCATCCTCCTCCTCTCCTCGTCCTGTGTCCTGTCCCACATTTTTGTAGCATGCTCCCTAGGTGGTGAGGCCAGGGCAAGCTCGGCCGATGGCATCTTGAGCGCTAGTCAGATTATCGCCATGGTCTCGTCTGATCCCGGCGCAGGGGACAAGAAGGAGCTCGAGTCGTTCCTGAAGGATGCTGGGTCCCCCTACGACCGCTTCGACAACGCAGTGGAGTCGGTCACGATCCGCTACCCGACGGCCAAGGGCGCCGTCTTGAACAGGAAGCTGCGCGAGACCTACGGCCGCCCTGGACAATATAATCTGCCGTTCTTCCTCCCAAGTGGCAAACGGATGCTGTGGAGGCATCCGCTGAATGATAGGAGCGAGAAAGATACTAGAGACACGTATTGCGAGGACATCAAGCGAGACGGCGTCATCGAGGGCGGCAGGTCCGAGTGCATTGCGATCATCAAGGTCGTGAACAACGAACCTCGGGCTTACTTCCTAGCAGGGGCGACTCTGATGGAAGCAGCATATCAAGCTTTCGAAGAGGCCCCTGACAATGTGCAGGTGCAGTTTACGAAATCTATGGGGATGCCCAATGTGTGTATATTCGACAGCAGGACGCCTGACGACGTCTCTCGCCACTACATTGACCTGCAGAACGAAAGGAATCGCCAGGGGAATTGTCGCGGTCACATCGAGATGTACAATGACGCGCAGATGATTTCAAAGAACTGGGAAGCCAAATGCAAACAGGAGGCTCAGGAGCGAAAGAAGCAGAAGAAGGAGCAGCAGGAGAAGAAGGAGAACATCGAGGCAGTCACAGGTGACGACGATAATAAGAAGAAAGTACCTTCAGTCGAAACCCGATACCGCTTGTACGTCACCCAGACTTACCCGTTGAAGTTTCCGAAGTACGAGCCTTACTGCGACGCGAAGGAGGGTATAAAGAAGATGAAGACAATGGGTGTGTGGGACGACTACAAGACCTACTGCCGCACGTTCTGCAAATATACAGATCAAGGCTTCCACGGCCGAAAAGTCTTGTTTATCAACAATGAGGTGTGCAAGCTTCTGATAGACCATGAATCGTTATGGTCAGCGTGTCTGCCTCTTCTGAAGTTGGCTGTCCCGACGACTGATGGCAAGCCGTGGCTTCTGCGTGACGCTGCCCATGCAAAGGTCCTGCCGTGCCGCCTGCTCCCATTGAGAGAGACGAATGCGTTCCAGCTCAGCATTGCCCCCTCCCAGCAGACGAACAGCGCAGTGTTTGCGACGAGGAAGCAGGAGAATGCAGATAACCAAAAGAAGAGGGCCAAGTCTAAGCAGCCCCAGGCATCAGAGCAGAGATCAGCGACGGTCATGGACAAGGACGGCGGCGTCAGGACTGCGTTCTTGCTGGATGATATGCTCACGTCAATCAAAGTAGGCATCCAGGGAGTCAAAGCACCAGACGAGGAGTTCGTCGACAAAGCTTTGGAGTGGTGCTTGACATTCGCACTCAGTGATAAGACCCAGGGGATCGTTCTTGATATCGGCAAGGCCCCAACTACCAAGCATAAGAGGTTCACGTCATGGACTGCGCTACGAAAAGTGATAAAGAAGAAACTTGTCGATCACCACTCTGGCTATGAACGCGACGGCGACAAAGCTGAGGCTGAGGAAGATCCAGATTTACAAGGTGATGAAGATGCAGATGTCGAACAAGAAGAAGCCGAGCTTCCCGTCCAAGGTGGAGATGACAGCGGATCGACTCTCAATGTGGTCGGGGTCCTTCAGAAATTCCCACGGGTAGCAAGTCGGACGGCGGTCTTCTTGAAGGAGAATCCACCAAAAGGGGCGATCCAGATGGCTTTGAAATCGCACGATGCCCTTAACCGTATCAGAGTGTTCCTTTGGAGGGAGATGCCGCATAAGCTTTCTGTAAGGTCTGAAAGTGCTGAATCCGCCATGGCGGACATCATCGTGCCCACGCTGCAGTTGAAGATCTTCGAGGAGGTACCTCCAGAGACGATCCAGCTCGCGCGCAATGTCTACAGAGAGGTCGGAAGAGAGGATTGGAGGAGGCCCGACTGGTACAAGTCTTTCGGCCCGAAGGCATCCGGGCTCAAGGATCTGTGGGATGACTGCGAACGCCTTGAGGCGCACCCGCAGTTCCGAACCCTGTGCATGAAGCACTGCATGACGGAGTTGCTTGAGCTCGTAGCGGACAAGGAGTTCAATATCACTGATTTTGAAGATTTTGCATCGTACACCGAGTCACTTATCAATATTTGCAGGTGCGGTGAGAAGTTCTTGACGACGAGCCTGGCAGACATCGCCGTTTTGGACGCAAACAAGAACAAAGCCGATGATTGGATACAATTCTGGACTCGAGTCTTGAAGAAGGGTACTCAGCCCAGTTCTGGCCATATGCAAAGACGCGACGATCATGAGTGGGAGGAGCTGCAGAAACAGTGGACCTCATCAATTAGCAGGCAGAAGGTCGAGGAACTTCGCGAGCTATTATCGGCCCAGCGTGGCGTACCACTGGAAGATCTCAAGAGGACTCTGAAGGACAATATCGTGAAGGAGCTCGTCGCAGACAAGCTGGTATGCGAGAAGAGGGCAGAGGACAACTTGGCTAACGAGTGGGGGAAGTTGAAGAACGGCGCCCCCGAGTCGCTGACTAATGGCGTGGACGCGGACGGCGTGGACGTGCCCTTGGAGGGCCAGGCTCCAGATGATGGAGGCGACGGCGGCGACGCTGGCGACGCCAACATGATCAAGTTCAACACGCAGCTGGACTCACACGTGCTGGCTCAATGGAACGCTGGAGTCTATGCAAGCATTGTTCAGTCTTGGATGCTCTGTCAACTTACATCAGGTGAATACAGTGACAAGGGGTTGGACAACATCGTCTACAAGATGCCTGTCAAGACTGACGCCATGGGAAAGCCGATCACGCGTTTGTATTGCCGCCCTGAAGGGGCCGACGCGGTGAAGTTCTTCTTCATGGGGCGGGTCTCCGCAAGTATGAATGGCCAGTCTCTTGGATCCAAGATCTTCGTTGACGCAGGGCCTGTCGATCACTGCCAGACTCATCGCTACTTCGTCATGCCAGTGCAATCGACCATCGTCCCCAACACCCCGACGCCAGCCTGTGCATGGATGGTTCGAGCCGTGGGGGCGCCGACTGATGACGACGCAGATGAGAACACGAAGGCCAAGGAGGATCCTCCTACAATGAAGTTCGAGTACGTGGACGTTACATTGAACGACTGCTGCAATGGGAGCAAGAAGATCCCCGACATCAGCGTGACCTTGACCTACCTGGTCATCGATCGCAGCTTCTATGCGGATCCTGACGGCAACGAGGAGTTCGAGCTGAAGCGCCCGTGCTTACCCTGCGAGGTGGTCCTCCTCCTCCTCCTTCCTCCTCCTCCTTCTCCTCCTCCTCCCCCCTACCTGATTACCTACCAGGCCACCCCAACCCAACCCGAAGACCCGAATTTCGGGTTGGGGGGGGTATGGGCTCCATATGTGTTTTTTCGATGTTCCCGGACCCCCCCCCCCCACTAGAAATCGATGGTAAATCTGAGCCTTCGGGTTGGGTTGGGGTGGTTTGGCGGGTGGTGACTACCAGCGGCAATGCAGGGCGCCGACAGGCGATCTTCCCAGGCCCGTGCCGTGCCCGGTGCCCCGCGCATCGAAGCCGAACTGCTGCCGAGGGGCCGAGGTCGCTCGCTCGCTCGCCCCTCCTCCCTCCTCCTCCTCCTCCTCCTCCTCCTGCTCCCTTCTCCTCCTCGATCCTACCTTCCCCTCTACCTTCTCCTCCTACCTTCTCCTCTTCCTCCTCCGCCCTCCTCCTCAAACCTCGCCCCTCAAAAACTCATCTTCTAAACCCTCTCTCTGACAGGTGGCGGCGAACAAGCTGAAGCTCGAGCGCAAGCGGGAGCGGGAGAGGAAGGCCGCGCTCGAGAACTCGGAGGAGGGCATCCTGCGCAAAATCGGCAGGCACCTTCTGAAGTAGGCCCCAGAGGTGGGGCCCAGCACCTGCGCCCGTGCACGACGCGAGTGGAGGAGTAGGAGGAGGAGTAGGAGGAGGAGAAGGGGAGGAGAAGAAGGAGATAGGTAGAAGAAGAGAAGGAGGAAGTGTGCATGTGCGTCATGTGCGTAGGTGCGCTCACAGTCTCACAGTGTGCGCGCTTCGTATTGCGGTCAATTTGATGCCGTTGCAATTGACCGCGCGCTCGGGAGAGGCGCGAGGCCTCGCATGCTGAAACAGATCTTGCGGCGAACGAACGCCGCGTGTACGCCAGCGTTGGAGCGAGATCATCCATCTCAATCCTCCTCCTCCTCCTCCTCCTCCTCCTCCTCTTCCTCCTCTTCTTCCTCCTCCTCCTCCTCCTCCTCCCCCTCCTCCTCCTCCTCCTCCTCCTCCTCCTCCGATCGTCGACCGTCGTTGGGTCGCTGGCGCCGTCGACTTGCGGGCGGTTCTTGCCGCCGGAGGCCGGAGGATGAGGATCGGGGGTGGACAGAACCCCCAACAGTGACGCGTCAATTAGTGAATTGTCCGTTTTCGGTTCTCGAGAGGGCACCGTGGCCGTTATTTTCCAGGCTTGCGCCCGCCAGGTTTGGGCCCCAGGTCGTTTTCACTAAACCGCGTTTTACTAAATGGGGGTCTGTCCATCCCCGAGAGGATGAGGGTGGGGAAAAGGAGGAGGAGGAGGAGGAGGAGGAGGAGGATGAGGAAAAGAAGAGCGAGGAGGAGGAGGAGGAAGAGGAGGATGAGGAAAAGAAGAGCGAAGAGGATGAGGAATAGAAAAGCGAAGAGGAGGAGGAGGAAGAGGAGGAGGGGGGGGAGGAAGAGGAGGAGGAGGAGGAGGAACAGAAGAGTGAAGAGTAGAAACACGACGGCTGGGCTAACGCCTGCTCCTCCTCACCCGCCTCCCAGGAAGGGGGGGGGGAACGCTCGCCGCGCCGCTGGCCGTTCGCCACTACTGGGAAGGCCGCGACGCACGAGGCGCGATTATTTGCTCTCTCTGCGCTCCCCTCGTCAGATGTCCGCGCCCATTCTCGGTGCCCCGTCGTTTTTTTTTTTTTTTTTTTTTTTGCCACTTGGCCTCGGGGCCCGGGGAATTTCGCGAACTCTGATCGCGGCCCCCGGGGTGGCCCCTTCAAAAAAACGAAAATCACCCCGCCCAGCAACAGGAAAACACAACGAGGTTGCGTTTACAAGTATGACCCCTCCAAAAAAGGAAAGGAAACGTTACTCGGCCATTGGAAATCAACAAAGAAAAACACTACAGCTGAATACAAGCAAAAACAAAAAAAGAAAACGGCGCAGCGCAACAAGGAGATCTTCTCTCCTTCTGAGGCCCCAACGCTAGGCTATCAAAAAACGCGGAAAAAAAACACCCTCGAAGCGGCCACTTTCTGACGAAATTTCTCAACGTGTATGCGCGTACTCAACTCTGTCCACTCGTCCCACTTGACGTACATAACCCCTACCAGAATCGCGTTGGTTGCGTACTTGAACGCGGCCTTCAGGCCAGCCGACCCGCCTCCCTCGAGGAAGGCCATGCGACCGAGGGAGATGTACTCCCCGTCCTTCATCTCGGTCTTCTCGAACGTTTCCTCTTTTCTCTTTTTCCCAGCGCGCCTTATGCTTTTTGTGCAACTTCTTGCACCACTTTGCTCGGGAGTCACGGCTTTCTGCCCGCCCATGGCATTTCGCATAATTCCTTCTCAGCTTACCTGACGCCGCAATTGCCCGCGCCCATCGCGAGCCGATCGCATTCCCTGCCGTCGTCTGCGTAGTGAAATAATAATTATTAAGGGCCAATTCTTCGAAGAGGGCTTTGTCCCTCGCGGCGTCCTCGGGGAGCGGGTCATCCTTTTCGATTTCTTTTGCAGCCTTCGCATCTTCCTTCCTCAGCTTTTGCACCTTGCCCACCAGGTCGCCGTTGAAGAACTGAGTGGGGACCTGACTCATGCGCCCCATAGATTGCTCTTCAGTGCCCTTGAAGAGCGCGTCTTGGTTCATCGCGTCCAGCTCTTGATGAAGCTCGGTCAGCAGAGATTCCTTGTCGTTCGGCGCGTGGCCTTCGACGACGCGAACGTCTCCGCGACGCAGTGCCCCCTCCGCGCCGATATCGACTTTTTTTTTTTTTTTTTTTTTTTTTTTTTTTTTATTTTTTTTTTTTTTTTTTTTTCTCTCTCTCTCTCTCTCTCTCTCCTCTCTCTCTCTCTCTCGATCGGCTCAGAGGGCGGCTCTCGTCTCTCTCTCTCAGGGTCGTCTCTCATCTCTCTACTCTCTCCTCTCTCTCTCGATCTCTCTCTCTCTTCTCTTCTCCTCTCTCTCAACTCTCTCGTCTCTCTCATCTCTCTCTCTCTCTTCTCTCTCTCTCTCTTCTCTCCCTCTTCCTTTCCTCTGGGCCCGCGGCCGCAGCTTGCCTTCCGCGGCGCTGCATCACGTTCGCAAAGCACGTGTCTGGGTAGGTGTCATGTTTGGCGCGACGTCTGGGGTCCCTTTCGCACACCCGTGGCCAGCCAGCTCCTGGGGCACCTCCTGTGGGGGGATGGGCGGGGGGGCGGGGCGCGCGGAGCAGAGTGCGGGTCGAGGAAGAGGAGGGGGGCGCACCGCCGAATCGCAAGCAAAACAAAGTAAGATGCCGATGCCCATAATCTCGGGAGGGGGCCTCGAAGCTCGCAATCAAATGTGAAGGGCGATGAGGAATAAACATAACAGAGGGGAACAGCGGCAGCAGCGCTAGATGTGGGCGGGGCAGAGGCTCGAGGAGGATCAGGGGCAGCAGCAGCGGCGCTGGATCTCGGATTCGAGCTCCATATTTCCAGCTGCCGCAGGGGTCGGGGCTGCGCTGTCCGTGGCCGTAGGGCTCGGGGCCGCGCTGCCCGCGGGTGCTGTCGTGGATCTCTGCGCCGTCGTCGCTGGAGTCGCCGTCCCTGCCGAATGCGGCGTCGCCGCAGCAGCCTGCGGCGCGAACCCTATTTCGGCGCTATACATTTCCCCCCGCTGCTGACTCTCACCGCTTCTCCCCTCTATCCCTTCATCCATCAACCCCCTGTGATCCTCGACCCCCCTGGCTTTCTGGCGGCAGCCTCTTGACCGCGCACTTCGGCCGTCTTCTGCATATTTTTCTTCTTCTTATTCTTATTCTTCTTGCCCTCTTCATTGTCTTCGCCTTCTTTGGGTTCGCCTTCTCTCTCCTTCCTTCTTTTCTTCTTCCTTCCTCTCGTCGCCGTCTGGGGCCTCCTTGCGCCTTCTCCTACGCCTCTTCTTTTTTCCTTCCCCATTCGCATCGCTCCCTTCCTCATTGGACTCACCGGCCTTGCCCTTGGAGGTATCATCAGGGATGCGACCTCCTCCCAGGCCCCCCCCCCCCACCGTGCATATGCGCCAGAAGCAGCGCATCCGACAAGCTGTCCTCAGATCCCCTGAGTTTCCAGTTTCGTTTCTTCGGTGGCTCGGGGTCGCGAGCTGGCGGCGGGGCGCCGTCGCGCGCGAACCTCTCTGGGTCTTCACCCTCGCGTGCGTTGGCCTTTCTCTTCGCCTGAATCCATCCGATCGGGGCCGCGACAGGCGAAGGCTGGTGGCCATCACTCGGGGCCTCGCCATCTTTCGGCTTCTCGGGCGAGTCTTCCACCTCCAGCACCACTGTTTCCTTTTCTTGCTCCTGCGCCGCTGGACCCCGCTCTCTCGCCACTCCGCTCTCCCATCTTCCCCACCCCTATCGTTTTCCTTGCCTTTCCAGCAATCCACCTCGCATCCCCCCCCCCCCACCTCGCCCGCGCTGCCGCCCGAACCCGCAAACTGGTGACAAGGGAGAGGTGCAACGCGGAGGGTGGGCCGTCCTCTTCTTCTTGAATGCGCTGCGCCATCGCGAAGTCGTCCATCTCCATCGCCATATTCTGCGACGCCCTCACATGCTCCTCGAGCATATCTGGTGGGACGTCGGCCAGGGTCAAGAACCCTTGATGCTGGGATTCCTGCTGGGTCTGGGAGCCCTCGGGAGCCACCTCGCCGTCCGCCAGCGTCCTCCCTTCTGGGGGGCGCTTCTTCCGCCAACGCGCCGCTGGCGTCCTGGTGGATTCGTCTCATTCTCACGCCTATCCTCGTTCTCCGCTGTGTCACCCTACCTCTTGCCATGCCCCTTCCTCCACCTCCCGATTTTCTTCGTCTAGTCGTCGTCATCCGTGCGTTGCCATCTTCTCTGTCCTTATCACATCCGATTGCACTTTTACCTGATCCCCCGCGTCCTAGAACGCTCTCGCGCGCGGCTCCCTGCAGGCGCCAGGAGCGCGCCCGATTGCCAAACCGTTGCTGGAATCTTAAGGCGGCGAGGCGGCGGGCGTAGACGACGACGACGACGACGACGACGACGACGACGACGACGACGGTCAAGAGGACGGCGAATAGTGAAACGGGGGGTGGAAACGGGCGTGGGCAACAAGAGACGTGGGCGTGGGGATTAAGAGGTGCGAGACCGATTGCCCTCGATCGCCGTCGCCCGACGTCTCCTGCAGAGACGCGGGCGCCCGAAGTCGAGCGCCGAATCAATATCCAAGCTCGCGCGCGGCATCGAAGGATTGAGTTCCTTGGAGAAGCTCCAGGCCACTGAAAGCTGCCCCCCTCCCCAAAAACCAGTACGCGGGCGAAATCCTGGATGGGGGGCGATGCAGCCTGTCGCCTATCAAAGGACTCTCGATCGCTATTCTACTTCGCTGCCCTCCCGAGCGCCGCCCCCTATCACTCACTCGAGCTTTATATTTGTCGGTATCTTTCTCTTTGTCTTTCTTGTTGTCTTCATCTTTGTCTTTATATTTGTCTTTATCTTTGTCTTATCCAGCTTCGATCTTGGTCTTTACCTGCCGGCCCTCGCGACGACGACAGGGGGGGCGACGATCAGGACGACGACGCTTCCCTACCGCAAGATAGCACCCCTAACGCACAATATCTCAGATGCTACGGCAGTGCCCCACCCCTCCCATTCCTCACGTAAGACAATCATTGCCGAACTCTAAATCCATCATCTTCTGGCAGTCGCTCGCGCTTCCCTTGTCAGGCGAAGGTTTATCATCGTGCTTGCCCCTCTTCCCCCCAGGTGTCTGTGGCTTCACAACAGCTGCCTCTGTCTTCTGCTTCGTCTTCTTCTTCTTCTTCTTAAGGCTTTCAGGCGTCTTCTTTTTCTTCTGTATCTTTATCTTTTTCTTCCTATCGGTGTCTTCAGACTTCTGCTTTTCCAGCTGTTTTTTTTTTTTTTGCGCCGTAGCCTCGCCCTCCTCGTTCTCCTCCTCCCCCTCTTCTCTCGTCGTGGCGTCGTCGCCATTCTCTTCTTCATCTTTCGCTTGCACCTCGCCCTCAGCTTCCTCCTCTTCCTCCTCCTCCTCTTCCTCATCGTATTCCTGCTCCTCTTCTCCGCCCTCCTCGTAATACTCTTCCTCTTCCTCTTCTCCCTCGCCCTCGCCAGGTGCGCCATCTTCGTCCTCGTTGTCATTCGACGGTTCTTCGTCGACCTTTTTGTGTTTTTTCTTGTCTTTCGGCGCGTCGCCATCGGCCTTCTCTGGTTTCTCGGGCCCTTCTTTTGTCGCAGCGGCGGGCCTCTTCATGCCTTTTCCTTCGCCGTGTTTCCTGATGTATTCTTGCTTCACCTGCTCAAACTCATCTTTTGATTCATGTCCGCCTGCGACCTGCTTTCCAAACTTCTTGAACATAGAATCAACCTCATCACTATTGAACCAACTTTTGACCGCCATCTGAATGATCATGCGCTTCTTTTTTGGAGGCGGACAGTCCCAAACAAACAATCCCAAGTGACGAGTCCTTACATCGCTGATCATTCTATGGAATACTTCTACTGTCACCCGCACTTTTTCTGCTGTCACAACCTCCCATAAATACGGATTGCCCTTCTTCTGCTGCTTCACACTCATCATGTCCTTCCAACGCTTATGGGTCATCCCAGGTATCGTATAGAAATCGCCGTCTTCGAAATTTACTGTGACCTCTTCGTCGTCGTCATTATCTGCGAGGCCAGTAGAATGCACTGGTGGTCCGCCGTTCTTCAACTTTCGAGCCGCGGCCTGCCCTGCCCTTGGAGAGAGCAACAAACAACGCAGCCCAACGTGCGCTACCATGATTCTTAGAATGCAGGTACAATCACAAACAATATGCGCCCCCCCTTCTCGCCATCATCTCGCTGTCGAAGTCGTGCGAGTAATTATCTTCTTTGGCCTCCCCTGCGCCCCATTCGGGGGGGGGGATATGGGGGGAGGAGGGGGCACGTGCAGAAGAGAGTGGATCGAAGTTAAGGGTCGAAGATCTCCGAATAAAGTCCGAATGAACTCCACATGAATTCCGAATGAAATGCTCCACTGCCGCACTCTCTTGCTCGCCCCCCATCCCCTCCTCGGCGTGTTCCCAGAAATTCTTCAACCACTTTGGCTTCGAACTTTGGCTCCTCGGCTAGCCGGGGCCGCGCGCGGGCGAGGCGGGGGGCGGGGGGGGGGGATGGTGCAGGATGATGAGAAGATGGCCGATGAGGAAGGAAACGAATGGAGATAGCGAGGAAAGAAGGAAGGATGAACAGGGGCAAAAGACAAGGGAAACAGCAGACTCGGGCATCATCGTCGCACTCCTCCGCCTCATCCTCATGGCGCTGTTCCTCCTCATTGCCCCGCTCCTCCGTCTGCCCCAATTGCCCTCGAGTCCTGGCTTTGATCGGCGCTTGTGCTACGCGCCTCAACGTGGCTCTCATCCGCCCGCACGCTTTGCGCGCCTCCAGCGTGTAGCGACATCCTACCCGCTCCCCCTTGTCCCTATGATGCGTTAGACTCCCGCCCATTCCCTCCCCCAGATCCGCGCCTGGCAAAGCCAAAATAATCATAGACGACGCGTCCGTGCACCAACTTTTCCGAGATGCCGCTAGCTTCCATTCTGTTTCCATATTTTCCGAAAGGGTCTGCAGCGATTGTTTGGCATCTTGGGCTGTCATGTTTTGGGCTGGATGCAGCAATTGGCGGAGCTCGTCGATGAGATCTTTCCACTCGAGGAGACGCTTCGTATCTTGTGGGTCCTGACAGGGGAGGGGCGGTGCGGGCGGGGCAATCAACGTTCCTCGTCCTCCCGATCATGTTCAATTCTGCTTCCACTTTTACTATATCCCCCATTCCCCCCCTTTCCCTCTCGCTCCCCATCCGCCCTCCCGCCGCCAACAAGTCGAGTCCCCGAGGTCTTTTGTGTACTGCAAGTCCTCTGGGGTCTTGATGTGTTTTTAAAGTATCCTCCAAAGCTCGTCGGGGTCAGCACCACTCTTCGCTTTTGTCTTTCCCATTTCTTTGTGCGCGGGGCGGGCTTTCCCGCGGGAGGCGGCCGCGGGGCGGCAGGCATGAGAAAAGCGGCAGCGGCGTACACCTGCCCAAACATTGTGGAGACGTGCATGGACAATGCGCGAGTGCAGACGTGTATACACATATGATGTGTGGGGCCTCTAATTTGCATGTTAAATGATGATATATGAGATGATATATGATGTTAAGATATTAAAAAGAGATCCAGATCTGTTTTGTTAATTGAGATCCTTTAAAGGGATCTAAGATGTACGATCTTGAAACAAGATCTGAAGTGCCTCTGGGAATGAAGCTGAAGAGTGTGCCACGCTGGGGTGCGACAATAACAGAACCACGCTGGAGAAATAGCGTTGGTCTGGCTTTCTCCTTCTCTTTCTCTGCCATTGCATAGCACAGCATTGCATAGCATACATATATATATATACACATATATATATATATGTACATATATCATGTGCATAGCATTGCATAGCAGTGCATAGCAAATCATAGCATTGTATTGCATCGCATATGTGTTGAAGTGTTCAAGTGTTGAAGTTTTGAAGTGTTGCGGTTGAAGTGTTCAAGCGTTGCCGGCCTCGAGATGACTCGGCCAGTTTCTCCGGCCTCGAGATGACTCGAGCCGTTCTTGAGCTAACCGCAGCAAGTCTCGGACCTCTGGGAAGTCTTGGGCGCGCCCGACGCCGCCGCCCCTGGCCTGAGCACGTCGTAGTCCACGCTCGCGCCTGCGCTGGCCTCTACCTCGTCCTTGCCCTCGTCCTCGTCATTCTCCTTGCGCTGGGCTCTGCGCCGGCGCCAGGCTGCCCGCTCCCACCTGTCTCGAGCGATGTCGCTGCGCATCATGATGTCGAGGTCCGCGCTGCTCTTGTCCTTGTCCTTGTCCTTGCCCTTCTTGCCCTTGTCCTTGTCCTTGCCCTTGTTGCCCCCCTCGTCCTCGCCCTTGCCGGCGCTGCCCTGTCTCGAGAGCCACTCCTGCCAGGTCGCGCTGCTGCGGCCTGAGCCTGCCATGTCGCGCTGCTGCTGCTGCGGCCGGCTGCGGCGCTGCGGCCTGCTGAGCGCTCCGCTCAAGCAATCGAACCGAAAGTCCATGCGGACGGATCGACTACGAGATCCCTGGGAATCCCTCTGGGCACTGCAGAACCTTGGAGACTTTGGAGATCCCTTCGATCCCTCTGGCCTCTGGAGATCCTTGCGAATCCCTCTGGAGACCCTGGGGCCCTTCGAGGGCTCTGGAGACTCAGGAGGCCGCCATCCGAGCGACATCTGCAGCCTATGCAGACATCTGGTTGCGCTGGTGCTGCTCCATGCACTTGTGCTGCTGGTTGCGCTGGTGCTGCTCGATGTGCTGGATGCGCTGGTGCTGCTCGCTGCGCTGGCCGTGGAAGCGGTCGAGCTGCTCGATGCACTGGTGCTGCTGGATGCGCTCCTGCTGGTTGCGCTGGTGCTGCTGCTGCTGCCGCTGCTCCTCGGCGCGGGCTTCTGCTGCAGCTTCGACTCGGCGGCGTCGGTGGCGCGCAGCCGGGCGACGTGCCCACAGAGCCCTCGACCTCATCATCACAGGAGAGTGCAATGCCAGTGCCACCATAGGGCGCCAGGTCGTGGGGGAGAGGGGCGGATGATGATGATGATGAGGAGGAGGAGGAGGAGGAGGAGGAAGATGATTGGGAGGAGAAGGGGGGGGAGGAGGAGGAGGAGGAGGAGGAGCAGGAGCAGGGGGGGGAGGAGGAGGAGGAGGAGGAGGAGCAGCAGGAAGAGGAGGACCCCCGATGGTGGTCATGGTTTTGCCCTCTTCTGGTGGTCGCCCTTGCCGCCCTTGCCGCCCTTGCCGCCCTTGCCGCCGTCGCTGCCCTTGCCGCCTTTGCCGCCCCACATGGCGGCGCAGCCGGCCGGCGGGCGGCGCCGCGGCACCCGGCTGGCAACGAGATGGTTACGGTGTGAATTCCATGAGAACTCCAAGAGGGCTCCCATGACGACGGCGCGCGCGGGCGTCGTGCGGTGGTCGTCATGGGCACCTGACGGGTGGGACTTGTCAGGTGTCCACCCCTGACGGTGGTGGTGTCTGTCAGGGGTCTACCCCTGACGGTGTGGGGGGGGGGGGGTCTGTCAGGGGTCCACCCCTGGCGGTGCGGTATGTCAGGGATCCACCCCTGACGGTGGGGGGTCTGTCAGGGGTTCACCCCTGACGGGGTGCTGTCAGGGGTCCACCCCTGACGGGGCGGCTGTCAGGGGTCCACCCCTGACGGGGTGCCTGTCAGGGGTTCACCCCTGACGGGGAGGTATGTCAGGGGTCCACCCCTGACGGGTGGTGGGGTCTGTCAGGGGTACACCCCTGACGGGTGGGGTGGTCTGTCAGGGGTCCACCCCTGACGGTGGGGTGGTCTGTCAGGGGTCCACCCCTGACGAGGGCTAGCTCTGGTGTCTGTCAGGGGTCAACCCCTGACGGGGTGGGATCTGTCAGGGGTCCTCCCCTGACGGTCGGGGCTGTCAGGGGTCCCCCCCTGACGGTGAGGGTCCCTGTCCAGGTGCCCCCCCCCTGACGGGGGGGGGGTTTGTCAGGGTCCACCCCTGACGGGGGGGGGTGTCAGGGGTCCACCCCTGAAGGTGTGGGATCTGTCAGGGTCCACCCTGATTGGTGGGGATCTGTCAGGGGTTCCCCCCTGACGCAGGGGTGTCCCTGTCAGGGGTCCACCCGGGGGAATCCCTCCCATATGTCCACTCTCTGACGGGGGGGGGTCGTCAGGGTCACACAAAACCTGAACAAAAGAAGGGGAAGGGGGCTGTCAGAATAGTACACACACAACTAATAACCGGGTGGGATAGTCTGTCCACAAAAAAAAGGACATATAAAAACCCACCCCTGACGGAAGGGAGGTCTGTCAGGGTCCACCCCTGACGGGGAGGTCTGTCAGGGGTTCACCCCTGGCGGAGGGGATCTGTCAGGGGTCCACCCCTGACGGGAGGGGTCTGTCAGGGGTCCACCCCTGACGGTGGTGGTATGTCAGGGGTCCACCCCTGACGGGGGGAGGGGCTGTCAGGGGTCCACCCCTGACGGGGAAGGGGTCTGTCAGGGTCCCACCCCTGCGGTCGGTCTGTCAAGGTGGACCCCTGGCATGACCCCCCCCTGTCCGGTGGCGGACCCCCCTTGGGGGGAAAAAAAAAAAAAAAAAAACGACCCACACCGTCAGGAGTGAACCCCTGACAGACCCCGCCCATCATGGTGTGGACGGCCCTGCAGACGCCACGCCGGTCAGGGGTGAACCCCTGACAGACCCCCCCATCAGGGGTGGATCCGCTGGCAAAGCACCCCCTCGACCCCCCGTCAGGGTGGACGCAGGACTCCTGCCAGTCCCCCACGTCCCACCCGTCAGGAATGTGCTCCTGACAGACCACCGCCCCCCCGGGGCCCCTAGGGGAGAGGCGGGAGGGGGCTGAGAAGGCGGAGGAGGAGGGGGAGGAGGAGGAGGGGGATGAGGAGGAGGAGGGGAGGGAGGAGGAGGAGGAAGAGGAGGAGGAGGAGGAGGAGAGTGTAGGAGGAGGAGGAGGAGGAGGAGGAGAGGAGTTATGTCAGGAGAATGGACGGGGGGGTGGACTCGTACGACCTCGGCCCGGCCTCCTGTAGGCCGGCTGCCACCTTTCAATGCCGAGGCAGCCATCCGCCAATGGCAGACACCGTTGCAGCACGGCGCATCCTCCCACCCACCCACCTCCGCGTCTCCCTGCTCCTCTGCCTGATATATATCCTCCTGTCCTTCCTCCTTTCCTCCTACGTTATCTCGTGCGTGCGAAAGGGTGGACTAAACGCGGATTCTGGGGTGTTCCGCCCCCCTTCTCCCCCCCTGGGTTCGCGGGCCCCTCGCCCACCCCCTCCCCCCGCGCAACTTAGTACACCCTCCGTCTCTGTTTTGCCAGGGGCTTCCCCCTCCCTCCACTCCTGAAGTAAGAGGTCCACTTTTTTTGCCACCCCCTCATCATCTTCCCGAATGAGCCCCTCCCGTTGTTCGGGCTAAGCCGACTACGGGAGCAGGGGAGGTGCGCACGGCTGCGGAGACTCTCCCTTTCCGCCGTCAGTCAGTCAGGAGGAGGAGGAGGAGGAGGAGGCGGAGGAGGAGGAGGAGGAGGAGCTAGGGGGGCCCCCGCCCCAAACCCTCCCCTCCACCATTGAAGCACGCGCGCGCGCTGGGGGTGGCGCCTCCAGCCCGAAAGGCGCCGCCAGCCAGGCGCCGCCCCGCCGCCGCCCGCCCGGGAGCCGCGCCTGCGGGCGCGGGCGAGTCTGTGGAGGATGGCGCCGACGGCGACGATGAGACGACGCAGACGCCGCCGCCGACGACTACAGTGGGGGCACGGCCACAAGAAACCTCCTCGAGAAACCCGCACAGGACGTCAATAGGTTTTCTGGCACGCGGACGCCAAGTTTTCCATCGTGGTTCCATCGTGACACCATCGAACTGCAAGCGACCCAGGGAACCCTGCAGGGAAGCCGATGGTTTCTTGGAAGTTGCCCCCCACGAGGAAGAGGAGGAGGAGGAGGCGGAGGAGGAGGAGGAGGAGGAGGGAGAGGGGGATGAGGCGGTGGCGCAGGCGGCAGCGGGAGCGGCAGCGGGCCCCGCGGTCGCGGCGGCTGAGGTTCCCGAACAAGCGCCGCCAGGATGGCCAGGTCCCCCGGAGAGCGGGACGCAGCCATCGCACCGCGCACCCAGGAAGGAGGTGGAGGCGTAGAGGGGAGAGGTGACGGAGAAGGTGAGGCGGAGAGAGGGATGAAGGAGAGGAGAAGTTGCAAAGAGAGGGTGGCAAGCCGACGAATCGGCATGCGACGAGGAGGGCGGGAAATTGATGGAGAAGGGACGAGAGGCGCAGGCAACGGGCCGGCGGCAGGGCGGCGCGCGGCGGCGGGGGCTGCCCTGGGCCGCCAATTGCGCGACGCGCGCTCGTCAACCCTCGCAGCCACGCCCTTCGCGACGCCCCATCCCCGCCCTTCTCCTCCGTCTACTCCTCCTCCCCATCATCCTTCTTCCCAGTCTCCCCATCCGCCACGCGCCCAGGTGGACGTGGGCGGCGCGACCGAGCTCCTCGTATATCCGTCTCGTGAATCCCCCGTGCATTCTATTTATGAATGCGACCATAATCAAGATTTCAAGATTTACAGCGGCTGTGAATCTTGTTTCCATAGCATCAGGACATCAGAACCATAAGGGTGACCGATGGTTTTTGTTCGGATTCCGCGGGGATTCTGAACGACTCCTTAGGGATCCCAAAGGATTCTTTCGGGATTCTCGAGGATTCCCGAAGGATTCCTCAGGATTCCCTTCGGATTCTTGAGGAGCCCTTACGGATTCCTGAAGATTCCTTGGGGATCCCTAGGGATGCCTTCGGGATTCCTCAGGATTCCCTTGGGATTGTTTTGGATTCCCTAGGGATTCCTAAGGATTCCTTAGGGATCCCTAAGGATCCCCAAGCGATCCCCAAGGATTCCCAGAGTCTGCCCCTCGCAGGCCGCCCTTCACGAGCTTCCATAGGCTACCCCCGAGAAGCTGCCCCCCATCGGCAAATTCTGGGAAACCCTTCTTGCCGCCCGCCCAGCCAAGAATAATTTACGTTGCGCGCCCCCCTTAATTCAAATTCACCCTCCACGCTAAAGCAGCAGGACCGCGCACGCCAAGAATAATAATTTTAAGCTTTTATTCTCCTTCGGAAATATCAGGGTTACCCTGTAAGTTCAAGCCCCAGGCCGGCCCCAAGATAATAATATTGCATTTCGTCTTGTTTCAGAACATGTTGAGATTCTTGGGAAATTCGATGGTAACCCTCGAATTTCCCCCAAAACCCAAGAAGAAGTAGCTAATCGATAGGGTTGAATAGCTCTCAGCGCCCCGTCATGGGAGCAAGGGGAGGACGAGGAAGCAGAAGGAGTCTCGAACACGAAGTTGGGGGTGGGGGGCAATAAGACGGAGAGATATGAGGACGGGTACATGGGGAGGAGGGAAGAGTAAGACGAGGAGGAGAAAGAGGAAGTAGGAGGAATAATTCAAACCCCATAGGGGACCCCGTGGGGAGAGGGCCGAGTTTTTTCTGAGCTGCCCAATCGCCCCCCCACTTCGCCCTGCGCAGCGTCGTGCCTGGCGGCGGCGGCGGCGGACTGCGCGATGGGCCGCCCCGGCCCCCGCGCGCCGCCCGTTGGGCCCGTTGGGCAGGTTCCGTTTCGCCGCTGGAAAGGGTCGTCTTGTGCACATTCGGTCACTGGGACGGCTACGTTCCCCTACAGGGTTGCGCGTTGCCAACGCAGCGGCCCTAGGAGAGCCACAGCCCGCCACCTGTGGTCCGTGCTGTTGTTGTCGTGCCCCCCGCTTGTTTGCTGAATTTTCCCCCTCCTGGTCAGGTCCCTCCCTCTGGAGCCCGGCTCGCAAATCTTCCCCGCTCCTCTCTCTGTCGCTCTCTGTCTCTCTCTGTCTCTCTGTCTACTCTCTTCTCTCTCTCTCTCTCTCTTCTCTCTCTCTTTCTTCTCTCTCTCCGATTCTGACGGTCTCTCTCATCGTCTCTCCTTCAGGAAGTCTCTCTCTCTCCTCTCTCTCTCTCTCTCTCTCTCTCCTCATCATCCTCTCCTCCTCTCTCTCTCTCTCTGCTCATCAATCCTCAGGGGGTCTCTCTCTCTCTCTCTCTCTCTCTCTCTCTCTCTCTCTCTCTCTCTCTCTCTTTCTCTCTCTAGTCTCGGCTCGAGAGTGCCCTGCACTCATAGCGTAGCCGCGACGCGAAGCGCCCCGCTCTGGAGCCCCGACTCCAGGCCTCGCGAGACCGGAACCGCGCCAGCAGCGCGGTACTGATTTGCGTCTCCTCACTTCCTCAGTGCGACCGCCGCCATGGCCCCGCTGTCTGCGCCAGGCCGCCACCGCACTTTCACGTCTCACCATGCTGTACTACCTGAGCTGCCTGGCCATGTTACTGTACATAGGCACCAGGACCTTGTCTTCCGCGTGCCCGTCCTGCACGGGCGCGACCTCCCAGTGCCACCTGGACACGCCCCACACGTGCCGCGTGCGGATCTTCACGAAGATCTACGTATACTTGGGCATGACGTGTTTCACCTGCGCGCCGAGCTGCGCGCCTACCGAGCCGACCTCCGCGCTCACCTACCAGGCACCGACGCCAACACAGACGACTCCGTCCAGCACCTGCTCACCTCGGTACGGCCAGGTATCCAGGGGGGGGGTCGGGCTCCCGACTGCTGAGGGTGACGGTGCTGAGTGCGGTCGGGCTGTTCCCACGCCTGCCGTCGTCGCGCCGTGCGTGACAAGCAGTCGGCCCCCAACCTCCCCCCGGGAGCGCTCCCGCGGCACCGCAGGCACCGCTCTCAACTTCATCGGCATTATCTTGCTGAACTTCGGGTGCGGCCTCGGCTCCACCTTCGGCATCGCTCTCGGCACCGTCGGCACGGTCTTGCGTACCATCGGCAAGGGCACCAGGAGCGTCGTCAAGCACATCGTCGACTCCGCCGTCACGGCGGGCCCAGCCCGCCCCACAAGGGCCGTCAAGGTCGGCTACGCGTTCTTCGGCGTCCTCGGCTCCGCCTGCGGCTTCAAGGGCACGGCGGGCCTGGCCCGCCCCAAACGGGCCACCATCCTCGGCCGTCGTCATGCTCGTCCTTGCATCGACCTCAGCATCGCCGCCAGCACTGCCGACCGCATCGACGCCAGCCTCGACGGGCCTTTCAACATCCTCTGTCCTGACGCCTCGCCCAGGGCCGTTGGCGAGGGTGCTGCCTTCAGGTGCACCTGACGCTAGAGGGGCCGTCCTGTCATGCCATGACCCGTCCGCCTTGCCGACGCCAGCGTCTGTTCCTATGGCCCCATCGACGTCAACATCGACGTCAGCATCGTCCTCGGCAGCCTCCACGCCCACGTCCACGACGGACCAAACCCCAGCTCCGCAGACAGCATCGACGCCAGCTCTGACGACGGCACTGCAGTCAGCCTCGACGCCAGCGAGGGGTACGGATTCGGCACCATCCTCGCCCCCTCCCTCCCCCCGCCCCGCAGGAGGAGGAGGAGACGACGACGACCACGACGACCTTGACGACGCAGTACCGGCGCCGGCGCCGAGGTCAGCATCGACGCTCCCACCGACGGCAGAAACGACCACAGTTTCGCCGACACCGACGGCAGCATCGACGGCGGCGAGGACGGCTCCGACGGCAGCACCGCTAGCATCGCTAGCACCGTCAGCTACGATGGCAGCATCGTTAGCACCGCCGGCTCCGACGTCAGCATCGTTAGCATCGTCGGCTCCAACGGCCGCATCGACGGCAGCGACGACGGCTCCGCCCGCAGTTTCACAGACTCCGACGGCGGCATCGATAGCATCGCCGGCTCCGACGGTAGCATCGACGGCAGCGACGCCACCACTGCCAGCGGCGGCTCCGACGTCAGCATCGACGGCAGCGACGCCAGTTCTGCCAGCGACAGCTCCGACGGCCGCAAGAGACGTAAGCACCACAATCAGCCACTCCTGCGCTCCCTGTATGGCCACTCGCTCGGCGGCGCCTTCAGGCCCGCCGAAGCCTGGTGACCTACAGACCTCTCCTCGGCATCATCGTCTCTCAGAGTTGCAGCCAGCTTCGACGCCAGCTCCGACGTCCGTATCGAGGCCAGCACCGACGCCAGCCCCTACGATAGCACCGCCAGCGTCAACACCCACGCCTGCGCCTACGCCGGTACCTACGCCAGAGTTGCAGGCCGCATCGACGCCAGCTCCGACGTCTCCATCGAGACCAGCACCGATGACAGCTCCTACGCCAGCACCGCCAGCGTCAGCACCTACGCCTGCGCCTACGCCCGTACCCACGCCAGAGTTGCAGCCAGCGTCGACGCCAGCTCCGACGTCTGCATCGGGGCCAGCACCGACGACAGCTCCTGCGACAGCACCGCCAGCGGCAGCACCCACGCCTGCGCCTACGCCGCTACCCACGTCAGAGTTGCAGCCAGCAGCGACGCCAGCTCCGACGTCTGCGCCTGGAGGGCCCCGTGGGGTCCAGAACCAGACTTTTGGTCCGAAATCCAGAATTTCGGGACCAAACTCAGGTTATGGCCTTTTCCGTGCAGCTCCTACGCCAGCACAGCCAGCGTCAACACCCACGCCTGCACCCATGCCGCTACCCACGCCAGAGTTGCAGCCAGTACCGACGCCAGCTCCGACGTCCCCGTCGAGGCCAGTACTAACGACAGTTCCTACGACACCACTGCCAGCGGTAGCACCCACGCCTGCGCCTACGCCGATACCCACGCCAGAGTTGCAACCAGCCTCGACGCCAGCGCAGACGTCTGCATCGAGGCCAGTACCGACGACAGCTCCTACGCCAACACCACCAGCGTCAACACCCACGCCTGCGCCTGCGCCGGTACCCGCGCCAGAGCTGCAGCCAGCTCCGACGCCAGCTCCGACGTCTGCATTCATCTTCGACGGTGAGGGGGACGGTTACGACGACGATGGTGACGTTCACTGGTTGCCTGTGGCTGCGTCGTCGTCGACATCGAGGCCAGCACCGCCTGCGCCTACGCCGGTACCCACGTCAGAGTTGCAGCCAGCATCGACGCCAGGTTCGACGTCTGCATCGAGGCCAGTACCGACGACAGCTCCTACGCCAGCACCGCCAGCGACTGCACCCACACCTGCGCCGGTACCCATACCAGAGCTGCAGCCAGCTCCGACGCCAGCTCCGACGTCCGCATCGAGGCCAGCACCGACGACAGCTACTACACCAGCACCGCCAGCGGCAGCACCCACGCATGCGCCCACGCCGGTACCCACACCAGAGTTGCAGTCAGCATCGACGCCAGCTCCGACGTCTGCATCGAGGCCAGCACCGACAACAGTCCCTACGCCAGCACCGCCAGCGTCAGCACCCACGCCTGCGCCTACGCCGGTAACCACGCCAGAGTTGCAGCCAGCATCGACGCCAGCTCCGACGTCTGCATCGAGGCCAGCACTGACAACAGCTCCTACGCCAGCACCGTCAGCGTCAGCACCCTCGCCTACGCCGCTACCCACGCCAGAGTTGCAGCCAGCATCGACGCCAGCACCGACGTCTGCATCGAGGCCAGCACCGACGACACCTACTACGCCAGCACCGCCAGAGTCAGCACCCACGCCTGTGCCTACGCCGGTACCCACGCCAGAGTTGCAGCCAGCATCTACGCCAACTCCGCCGTCTGCATCGACGCTCGCATCCATGGCAGCATCGCCCATAGCTTCGACACCAGCACTGCCAGCGGCAGCACCCACGCCCACGCCTACGCGGGCACAAACGTTGACACCAGCACCAACGCCGGCACCGAGCGCAGCCGAGACGTCATCGCCGACGACAACTCTCACGCCAACCCTGCCAGATTCAGCACGCCCTGAGTCGTCCGCGGCGGCACCAAAGGTGGCACCCACGTCGGCCTACACGGCAGCGTTCGTGGAGCGTGTGTGGTTGGAGGTCATCGAGTGGTACAACGTGGTGTCACCGTCCACGTGGGCCACCCTGTGCGCCACGTACGTCATGCACTACTTCTTCATCGGCTTCCGCGACGAGTGGCGGCGACGGAGCGCAGCTACAGCGCGGCGGCGACGCCGACAGCGCGGCGGCGACGTCGACCGCAGACGCCCTCTAGGCCACAAGACGGCCGCCCAGGGCCGCCCTGGCATCAGCCCCCACACTGCCTCGAGCCTCGAGCCGACCTCCCTGCCAAAATCTGGTAGCACGCCAGCGGGGGCGGCTTCAGCCCCCCCGCATGGCACTACGCCTGCCATTCCTGTCATCGGCCCCCACACTGCCTCAAGCCTCGAGTCGCCCCCCCCGCCAAAACCTGGTAGCACGCCAGCGGGGGCGGCTTCAGCCCCCCCGCATGGCACCACGCCTGCCATTCCTGTCATCGGTCCCCACGCTGCCTCGAGCCCTGGGGTGACCTCCCCGCCACAACCTGGTAGCACGGCAGCGGGGCCAGCCTCGGCCGTCTCGCATGCTCACACGCCTGCCCTGGGTCCTGGCTCCCTCGCAACCTCGCGTGTTAGCACCAGCACTGCCAGCACTAGCACTGTGACTGTACGGGAGCACTTCGAGCGCTTCCTCGGACCGCAACCAGCCACCATCGGTCACCTCCGAGCCGTAAACTGCCGTTTGGCCGCTTGGATCCCACCACGGCTCCACGCGGGCACAGCGGTCATCGTCCAGGGTCAAGTCCACAACCCCATCAACGGCCTCCGAGGTATCGTACGGGGGCAGTCCAGCGAGCACCCCGGCCACTGGACCGTCACGCTGTCGTCTGGGGACACCGCCCACCTGAGCTGCTCCAGTCTGACCGTCCCTGCACCTGCGCTCCGCGCCGAGATGCCGTCCCCCAGTACGGGCGCACAGACCAAGGCCCAAACTCAGGGACCCCAGCCCGGCCCAGCAGTGGACCCACGCCACCGTACCTCAGCAGCACAGCGCCCTGACGTCACGGCAGCAGTACCCTGCAGGCCACCTGCGCTGACCGTCCCACCAGGCAGCCGCGCCCAGACTGAACGCACAGCTGACTGTGAAGTCGGACTCCGAGACTCACGCGACGACGGCGCCGACGACCACTACCTCCACCACGACTCTGGCCCGCAGTTCGGACATGCTCCAAACCTGCGTAGACGCGGCCCTCGGCCCTCCGCACGGCCGCACAGCAGGCCTCATCCACCGCGCCACTCTCAAGCGTCTGCGCACTGATACTGTTTCCCTTCTTCAGTTTCTTACGTGGTCCGTCGCTTTTGATGCACGCTGGGGCTTCTCATTCACTGTGCCCTCATCCTGACCAGCGTGGTACGGCCTCGCCCTCGCCGCATGTGCGCGCCCTGCCTTGCTCACCCGGGCGCTGTTCCCTGGTGCGCCGTGCCTGCTGGCGGGGGTGGCGGCTTCAGCCCCGCCCCACGCACTCGAGCCATCACGCCATGTCATGTCCGCCATGTCGTAGCGGGTGCATCCGCTGTGAGGGCCTCCACTGCACCCTTGCACTGTCTCTGCCTGTGCGCATGCTGGGCCATTCGGCTCCCAGCATGTGCACCTTTTCCTCAGCGCGTCTGGCGCCCCTCTGCCGTCCGCCGCCTGGCCGCGGACTCCGTCACTTTCGAGGTCCGCCAATGGGGGCTAAAGGTTAGCTGGCAGCGGCTGGTGCCGCTGTGCTGTCGGCTAGCTTTTGCCGCTCCTGTTGGGGTTCTCGGCCTGTGCGCACTGTGCTGGGCCATGCGGCTCCCAGCTGGTGCACCTTTTCTCTTTTCGCCAGCCCGTGCGCCCGCGAGGCACCGCGTCCACGGGGCCTGGGCGCGGGGGCGGGGGGTGCCCCGTCTCTGCGCGCCGCGCAGCGGCCAAGCGCCCAACCGGCGGTCCGCCAAGCCGCCTTAGCCACGTTCTTCACGTCGCCACTCGCGTTGGGGCCTTCTTCTTCACGCGGTCTGACAGGTGAGATCTTCATGGTCTGTCCGCCGTCTTTTGCTTCAGACGCATTGCGCCGGGGGAGGGGGCCTGTCGCCCGCCCTCGTATCTTAAGGCTGCACCGCCGCTAACAGTGTTTTTTCGGGTTGTCGCACCGCAGTGCGCCCCGAGGACGGACCTTGGTCCGCCTACTTGTCCGGTCTCTCTCTCTCTCTCTCTCTCTCTCTCTCTCTCTCTCTCTCTCTCTCTCTCTCTCTCTCTCTCTCTCTCTCTCTCTCCTCTCTCTGTCTCTGTCTCTCTCGCTCTCTCTGTCTCTGATCCTCTCTCTCTTTCTTTCTCTTTCTCTCCCTCTCTCTCTTTCTCTCTCTCCCCCTTTTGATGTGCATATCTATAGCCCCCCGCCTTATCACTCTGTCGCTCACGCTCTCTTCCAGCGCAAGGCGCTGGAGTTCGGCCAATATGATATGCAATTATCAATTGCGCCGAATTCCATGGGAGCTCTTAGACGTCGTCCGTGGCTCGGCCCATCTCGCCCCTGGGTGGGTGCATCGGGGCTCCGCCGCATAGCGATCTCGGAGGGCAGGAAGTTGCGTCGGACAGCAGCTGTGCACGTCCGTCCCTGGATGGGCGCAGGCAGGGCGAAAGGAGGAGGAGGGGGGGGCGGAGGAGGAGGAGGAGGGGGGGGAGGAGAGGGCGGAGCATGTCGGGCAGGAGGAGGGGGAAGAGGAGGAGGAGGAGGAGGAGGACCAGAGTCCAGAGAGAACCCAGGATGCATCAGCGATGCTGCATAAGGCTAACATACCCTCCCGCCCCATGCCCCCCCACCCCCCCCCCCCCCCCGTGAGCCCCCCCCATCAGTCCATGCAAGTGTTCCCTTTTCACGCCCGGACGCGCGCCCTTGAGGGACATGCGCCTCATTGGCCTGACAGGCGCCCAGTGGGCCTGACATTGATGAGGAACTGTGCGCGTGCAGAAATCTACAACATATAGTTGATTTGGGTTGAACAAGCCTCTGCGCTTTCATATCCTTTGAACAACTGTATCTCCTGATATGCACGACTGCGCGCGGCGCCAAGGCGAGAATCCCATATATCGAAAACGTTCCCCCCTCAACCCGAATGTCTGCGGCGCCAAGGCGAGGGCATCATGTTGAAAACGGACTGCCCTCCACCCCGCACATTGTTGCAACTTTTTCAGACGAGGTGCGCGGCGCCCCAGCGAGAGCCCCATTTTGAAAAAGGATTCGCCCTCCATCTGTGTAGGTGTTGCAACTTTTCAAGACGAACGTCGGCGGCGCCAAGGCGAGGCCCCCATTCTTAAACCGACCCGCTCTCCATCCTTGTAACTGTTGCAGACCTGTGTGGGGTCATCTATAAGGCAAGGGACAGTAACTAGTGGCCTCGCCCCACCCGCAGACTAGGTGCAGACTGTCGCACCACTAGTCGTCATCCAAATGCACGACTAGTGGTGCGACAGGGTGGGGCCATCTATAAGGATAAGGAATGGAGAGGAGGGGGAGGGGGAAGTGGGTAGGAGGAGGGGCGGGCGGCGTGGGGAGGAACGGAAGGGGAACGAGGGGGAGGAGGGGGAAAGCATTTTGAAAGGAGGGGGGGGGGAGGGATGAGGAGGAGGGGGAGGCCGAGCAGGATTGGGGGGAGAAGGGAACGAGGAATAGGAGGAGGATACGGAGGGATGGCGAGGAGTAGGGAGGGGCCGCCGCCAGCGCCGCCGACTCGGCGGACGAGATAAGTGGGAGACGCGCCCTGCGCCATGTCAGGAAGCAAGGCGATTGTTTCGCCGCGCTCGCCGCGCGGTCCGCGCTCGGCGCGCGGTCCCCGCCGGATGGCCGCCCGTCAGGCTTTTGTGCAAAACGCGGCGTCGACCCCCCTTGCGTCGTCGTCGTCGTCGTCCTCCTCCTCCTCCTCCCCCCCTCGTCGTCGTCATCGTCGTCGTCCTCCTCCTCCTCCTCCCCCCCTCGTGTTCCCCCCGGCCCCCCCGCAATCCATGTTCGTGAAGGGGGCGGTTTTCTTTAGACCAGCTGCTTCCCGCCGCGGTCGTGCAGGCGCGGTCGTGCAGGCGCGGCGGCGGACTCCCGCGGGGATTTGTTTGGGCCCTCGTGGGCGCCCCAGGGTTGGCCTGGATCTCTCGACGCGCGCCCCGCCGAGGGTGCCCGGGGCGAGCCCCGCCTGGCCAAGTTCGCTGGGGAGTGCGCAAGACCCAGAACCATTCCCCAAACAGTTCTTGCACTTAGGGGCCCCTTGCTTGCCTTCCAAAGGTAAGTGCCTGGCTGTCGGTTCCGCTTGCTTTTGATCGCCCGTTGCCGCGGTCCGTCGCCGCTCCATTTTTGTCACCGCCTGGGCTTTAGTGTCAGTCGCCGTGCTTTTCGTTGCTTTGCTCAGAAAGGGCTTGGAGTATTTTGCATTGCCTTACCTTGATTTTCATTGCAATGCGTTGCCCTGCGTTGCTCTGCAGAGCTTTGCTTTGCTCTGCGTTGCAGTGCGTTGCTTTGCATTGCCCTGCGTTGCTTGTCGTTGCGTCGCTCCGCTTTGCTTATCATTTTTTGCTTTGCTTTGACTTGCGGGGCGTTGACTTGTTTGGGGCCAGCGCGGGCAATTCCACAAATCAGAGGGCGCCGGGCACAGCGAGCCATTTGACTTTGCCCCAATGTCCTCTTCATCTTCCCTTTTTCCGCTCCTCCTCCTTCCCCATCCTGCGTCCCCTTCGGATCATATTATTTGATCTTATTCATCTTTGGCCTCCATCGCCTCCCCCCCCTCTTCTTCCTCGCCGCTCTTCCCCCCCGCTGTTTCGTCGTCGTCGTCGTCGTCGCCCCCCCCGCGCCACCCTACCGTGGATGTAAAAAATTAACGCGAAACCCATCCGTAACATTGAATTCCGCCATTCAAAGATGTGGAACGCAAGCTAGGCATGAACGGCCCCAGGTTGAAAAAAATGTTTCCGTGTTTCGCGTTTATTGTTTGCATTTTCGCGGGCAGCTGGCGATCTTGCCCAACCTGGAACTCGCGGCCTTTGAATGGCGAAATCCAATGTTATGAATAAGTGTCGCGCTAATTGTTTACATCCACGGCCTTCCAGCAACGCTAACTTAGTATCTCTTATGCGCTACTTACGTGATATTGAATAAACGAATTGTAGCCAGCGTGGCCCCTGAACGCCGATGTCTTGCCATCCACGCGGTGCAATCTAGGCGGTGCAACGCATGCAATGAAACCTAGGTAGCGCGAGCCACGCGGAGCAGCTCATGCAATGCACAGCAACGCCAAGCAACGCTAAGCAGTGCAAAGCAAGGCAACGCAAAGCACAACATGGGCTAGAGTTGGCTCCGGGCACCCAAGACGTGGCCTGGGAGTGGTGTTCTGGGAACACGAAGAGCACAAAGTGGCCTACAGTTGGCTCTGGGCACTCACGATGTGGCCTGGGAATGGTGTTCTGGCAAGATGCATCGTGATTCCGGACAAGAGTTTCGCACTTTCCAACGTTATGATTTGTTGTGTCCTAGCCTGGCTAGGACGAAACGAACATGAAAGCCACGAGATGCGATAGGTTTACAACTTTCCAACGTTATGAATGCCTTTTTGGAGTTCTGGTGCAGGACTTCCTTACAAAAACGATGCCGTTCGTAACGTTGAAATTTCTTGAATAAAGAATGTTTGAATATTCTTATTTAAGCATTGCCAACGTTACGAACGGCTTCGCTTGTAAGGAAGTCCTGCACACCAGAGCTCCAAAAGGCATTCATAACGTTAGGAAAGTTGTAACCCCTCACACCCCACAAAACTTCGTGGCTCCATTGTTCGTTTCGTCCTAGCCAGGTAGGACACAAAACAATCATACGTTGGAAAGTGCGAAAAAAGCTTGTCCGGAATCACGAGATTCTTGACAGAACCCATTCACAGCCACATCGTGAGTGCCCGGAAACAACTGTGTAGGCCACTTCGTGCTCTTCGTGTCCCAGAACACCACCCAGGGCCACATCTTGGGCTTGCCGGAGCCAAATCCTAAGCCATGTTGTGCTTTGCTTGCGTTGCTTTTGCATTGTTGAGACCTCTGAGACCGCGGACAACTGTCGGATCTGTGGGACCTGCGGAGACTTGGCGAAAACCGTGTGGGACCTGTGAGGACTACGAACACGCGAGGAGCTTGCAAACGCGACCTGGGGGACCCCTGCAGACGGACCTGTGGGGCCCGTGGGACCTGCAAGACCTGTGGGAAAAGTGGGGCCCGCAGCACATGTGGGACCTGCGGGACCAGTGGGACTTGTCGGGCCTGCGACACTCGTGGGACTTGGGGGTCGTCTGTAGTCCATGGAACCCTGTGGGCCTCCTGGGAGCCAGCCGAAGCAACGCGTGAATGCGACAGGCATTTGAGGGTGGCAGAAGCGAAGCGTGTCGGAAAATGTGCGAGCTTAACGTAGTCTTGGGGCCCGTGACAGCGTAGTCTTGGGGCCCGTAACAGAATGGCAGCCCTTCCAGCAACGCTAACTTAGTATCTCTTATGCGCTACTTACGTGATATTGAATAAACGAATAGTAGCCAGCGTGACCCCTGAACGCCGATGTCTTGCCATCCACGCGGTGCAATCTAGGCGGTGCAACGCATGCTATGCAACCTAGGTAGCGCGAGCCACGCGGAGCAGTTCATGCAACGCACAGCGACGCCAAGCAACGCTAAGCAATGCAAAGCAACCAAACCAAAGCACAAAATGGCCTAGAGCTGGCTCCGGGCACCCAAAATGTGGCCTGGGCATTGTGTTCTGGGAACACGAAGAGCACGAAGTGGCCTACTGTTGGCTCCGGGCACTCACGATTTGGCCTGGGAATGGTGTTCTGGCAAGATGCATCGTGATTCCAGACAAGAGTTTCACACTTTCCAACGTTATGATTTTTTGCGTCCTAGCCTGGCTAGGACGAAACGAGCATGAAAACCACGAAGTGCGATAGGGTTGCAACTTTCCAACGTTACGAATGCCTTTTTGGAGCTCTGGTGCAAGACTTCCCCACAAAAACGACGCCGTTCGTAACGTTGAAGTTTCTTGAATAAAGAATATTTGAATATTCTTATTTAAGCGTTTCCAACGTTACGAACGGCGTCGTTTTTGTGGGGAAGTCCTGCACCAGAGCTCCAAAAAGGCATTCGTAACGTTGGAAAGTTGCAACCCTATCGCACTTCGTGGCTTTCATGTTCGTTTCGTCCTAGCCAGGCTAGGACACAAAAATCATAACGTTGGAAAGTGTGAAACTCTTGCCCGGAATCACGATGCATCTTGCCAGAACACCACTCCCAGGCCACATCGTGAGTGCCCGGAGCCAACTGTACGCCACTTTGTGCTCTTCGTGTTCCCAGAACACCACTCCCAGGCCACATCTTGGGTGCCCGGAGCTTACTCTAAGACATGTTGTGCTTTGCTTTGCGTTGCTTTGCATTGCTGAGACTTCTGAGACCTGCGACACCTGTCGGTCCTGTGGGACCTGCGAGACTTGCGAAACTTGTGGGACCTGTGAGACCTACGACACGCGAGGAGCTTGCAACACCTGTGGGACCTGGGGGACCCCTGCAGAGGACCTGTGGGACCCGTGGGACCTGCAAGACCTGTGGGAATGGTGGGACCCGCAGCACATGTGGGACCTGCGGGACCAGTGGGACTTGTCGGACCTGCGACACTCGTGGGACTTGGGGTCCGTGGAACCCTGTGGGACGCCTGGGAGCCAGCCGAAGCAACGCGTGAATGCGACAGGCATTTGAGGGTGGCAGAAGCGAAGTGTGTCGGAAAATGTGCGAGCTTAGCGTAGTCTTGGGGCCCGTGACAGCGTAGTCTTGGGGCCCGTAACAGAATGGCAGCCGTGGATGTAAAAAATTAACGCGAAACCCATCCGTAACATTGAATTCCGCCATTCAAAGATGTGGAAGGCAAGCTAGGCATGAACGGCCCCAGGTTGAAAAAAATGTTTCCGCGTTTCGCGTTTATTGTTTACATTTTCGCGGGCCGCTGGCGATCTTGCCCTACCTGGAACTCGCGGCCTTTGAATGGCGAGATCCAATGTTATGAATAAGTTTCGCGCTAATTGTTTACATCCAGGGCCTTCCAGCAGCGCTAACTTAGTATCTCTTATGCGCTACTTACGTGATATTGAATAAACGAATAGTAGCCAGCGTGACCCCTGAACGCCGATGTCTTGCCATCCACGCGGTGCAATCTAGGCGGTGCAACGCATGCTATGCAACCTAGGTAGTGCGAGCCACGCGGAGCAGTTCATGCAATGCACAGCAACGCCAAGCAACGCTAAGCAGTGCAAAGCAAGGCAACGCAAAGCACAACATGGGCTAGAGTTGGCTCCGGGCACCCAAGATGTAGCCTGGGAGTTGTGTTCTGGGAACACGAAGAGCACAAAGTGGCCTACAGTTGGCTCCGGGCACTCACGATGTGGCCTGGGAGTGGTGTTCTGGCAAGATGCATCGTGATTCCGGACAAGAGTTTCGCACTTTCCAACGTTGTGATTTTTTGCGTCCTAGCCTGGCTAAAACGAAACGAACATGAAAGCAACGAAGTGCGATAGGGTTACAGCTTTCCAACGTTATGAATGCCTTTTTGGAGCACTGGTGCAGGACTTCCTCACCAAAAACGACGCCGTTCGTAACGTTGAAGTTTCTTGCATAAAGAATATTTGAATATTCTTATTTAAGCATTTCCAACGTTACGAACGGCGCCGTTTTGTGCGGAAGTCTTGCACCAGAGCTCAAAAACGGCATTCGTAACGTTGGAAAGTTGCAACCCTATCGCACTTCGCGGCTTTCATGTTCGTTTCGTCCTAGCCAGGCTAGGACACAACAAATCAGAACGTTGGGAAGTGCGAAACTCTTGTCCGGAATCACGATGCATCTTGCCAGAACACCATTCCCAGGCCACATCGTGAGTGCCCGGAGCCAACTGTAGACCACTTTGTACTCTTCGTGTTCACAGAACACCACTCCCAGGCCACATCTTGGGTGCCCGGAGCCAACTCTAAGCCATTTTGTGTTTTGCTTCGCGTTGCTTTGCATTGGTGAGACCCCTGAGACCTACGACACCTATCGGTCCTGTGGGACCTGCGAAACCTGCGAAACTTGTGGGACCTGTGAGACCTACGACACCCGAGGAGCTTACAATACCTGTGGGACCTGGGGGACCCCTGTGGCCTGTGGGACCCGTGGGACCTGCAAGACCTGTGGGACTGGTGGGACCCGCAACACATGTGGGACCTGCGGGACCAGTGGGACTTGTCTGACCTGCGACACCCGTGGGACCTGGGGGTCGTTTGTGGTCCGTGGAACCCGGGGGCTCCTGGGAGCCATCGAAAAGCAACGCGTGAATTGCGACAGCATTTGAAGGGTGGCAGATAGAAGCGAAAGCGTGTCGGAAAAATCGTGCGAGGTAAAGTATTTGTCTTGGGGCCCGTGTACGCGTAGTCTTAGTAGTAGTCTTTTTGTATTGAGGCCCGTAACACGAATGGCAGCATTCAGCAACGCAACTTAGTATCCTTATTGCGCTCTTACGTGTATGAATAAAACGAATTGTAGCCAGCGTGGCCACTGAACGCCGATGTCTTGTTCTTGCCATCCACGGCGGTTTTTGCAATCTAGGGCGGTGCAAACGCATGCAAGGAAACCTAGGTAACGCGATGCCACGCGGAGCAGTTTCAGCAATTCACAAGCAACGCAAGCAAAGCTAAGCAGTGCAAAGCAAGGCAACGCAAAGCACAACATGGGCTAGAGTTGGCTCCGGGCACCCAATATGTAGCCTGGGAGTTGTGTTCTGGGAACACGAAGAGCACAAAGTGGCCTACAGTTGGCTCCGGGCACTCACGATGTGGCCTGGGAATGGTGTTCTGGCAAGATGCATCGTGATTCCGGACAAGATTTTCGCACTTTCCAACGTTATGATTTGTTGCGTCCTAGCCTGGCTAGGACGAAACGAACATGAAAGCCACGAAATGCGATAGGTTTACAACTTTCCAACGTTATGAATGCCTTTTTGGAGCTCTGGTGCAGGACTTCCTTACAAAAACGATGCCGTTCGTAACGTTGGAAATTTCTGATGAATCTTGCCAGAACCCATTCCTGCATTCCCAGGCAACATCGTGAGTGCCCGGAACCACTGTAGGCCACTTTGTGCTCTTCAGGTTCCCAACACCACTCCACGGCCACATCTATGATTGCCCGGAGCCACCAAGCCATGTTGTGCTTTGCTTCGCGTTGCTTTACATTGTTGAGACCTCTGAGACCTGCGACACCTGTCGGTCCTGTGGGACCTGCGAGACTTGCGAAACTTGTGGGACCTGTGAGACCTACGACACGCGAGGAGCTTGCAACACCTGTGGGACCTGGGGGACCCCTGCAGAGGACCTGTGGGGCCCGTGGGACCTGCAAGACCTGTGGGAAAAGTGGGGCCCGCAGCACATGTGGGACCTGCGGGACCAGTGGGACTTGTCGGGCCTGCGACGCTCGTGGGACTTGGGGGTCGTCTGTAGTCCATGGAACCCTGTGGGGCTCCTGGGAGCCAGCCGACGCAACGCGTGAATGCGACAGGCATTTGAGGGTGGCAGAAGCGAAGCGTGTCGGAAAATGTGCGAGCTTAACGTAGTCTTGGGGCCCGTGACAGCGTAGTCTTGGGGCCCGTGACAGAATGGCAGCCGTGGATGTAAAAAATTAACGCGAAACCCATCCGTAACATTGAATTCCGCCATTCAAAGATATGGAACGCAAGCTAGGCATGAACGGCCCCAGGTTGAAAAAAATGTTTCCGTGTTTCGCGTTTATTGTTTACATTTTCGCGGGCAGCTGGCGATCTTGCCCTACCTGGAACTCGCGGCCTTTGAATGGCGAAATCCAATGTTATGAATAAGTTTCGCGTTAATTGTTTACATCCACGGTATTATTCCCTCCGTCCAGGGGGCGAACTCCGGGGGGCGAACATGAAGTTCTTGCTGCTCTCTTGGCTTTGTGCTGCTCTTGTCCAGGGAGCGAACGTGAAGTTCGACTTCGGAGCCGACTCCTCGAGCCAGGGCGAGGGCGAGGGGGGGCCCGAAGAATAAGGGGCCGCAGGGGCCATCGTCCCCGCGGGGGCGGGGTCTCTCGCGGCGGCGGCGGCGGACCTTGGGGCTCCCGGCGCAGCTCCCCCGCCGGCAGCCGGGGCTGCCAGGGCTGCCTTCACTTCCGAGGACAGCGAGGCCTGGAGGCGCCAGTCCGCGTACCTGAAAGTATGCGCGATTTGCAGCGACGACACCGCGATGGACATCGAATGGTTCGAGACGGCGGCCATGGACATCGGCGGCAGGTTGTCCGGGAGGAAAGAAAATAAATCGACACCTTGGTTTTCGGGGCGGGCGAAACGGGGGATTGGGAAAGGGGGGGGCGATATCTGCCGCGCGCAGCCCGTTTCCTCAGCGTTGGAAGCGCTGCGCCCGAAAAGAAGCTGCATGCAGGTGCTTGGCTGCCCCCCCCCTTTCTTGAATCCTAATTTCGCCCACCCCGATGCTCGTCTGGGCCGCGCCCTAGCGCCCCCGCCCCATGCCAGGCAGCGTTGGGTCGGGGTTCCGCGCCACTTTGAGGGTGTATGTCTGATTCAGAACCAGCGGCGCAGGGCCCCGGCGGCAGAGGGTACCGGCCCTTCGGGGCACGCGCTGCTCACCGTCGGTCTTGTCGCTAGGTCGTGTTCAAAGGCGGCAAAGGGAATCAGCGTTTCGGGGGGGCTTCGTCGCCACGGCTGGATCCGCCTCAGATTCTCGACCGCGCCCTAGCACCCCCATGCTAGGCAGCGCTTGGTCGGAGCCCCGCGCCACTTTGAGGGGGCATGTCTGATTCAGAACCAGCGGCACAGGGTCCCCGCGGCAGAGGGTACCGGCCCTTCGGGGCACGCACTGCTCACCGTCGGTCTTGTCGCTAGGTCGCGTTCAAAGGCGGCGAAGGGAATCAGCTTTTTTGGGGGGTCTCCGTCGCCACGGCTGGGTCCGCCTCAGATTCTCGACCGCGCCCTAGCAGGCCTATGCAAGGCAGCGCTGGGTCGGTGCCCCGCGCCACTTTGAGGGGGTATGTCTGATTCAGAACCAGCGGCACAGGGCCCCGGCGGCAGAGGGTACCCGCCCTTCGGGGCACGCACTGCTCACCGTCGGTCCTATCGCTAGGTTGTGTTGAAAGGCGGCATGGGGTATCAGCCTTGCCGGGGTTAGCACTGCCGCCTGTCCGCTCGTTTGGTTGCGTTGGAACGCATGGCATGAGTTTGGAATTGATTCCCATTTGCCCCATCAGGATGGTAGCTGCACCGATCGGGAACCTGTGCAATATCTGTGGAATTGCGCTGGAGGGGTGGCCGCTCGAGATGGGCACGGGGCAGGGCAGGGCCGAGCTGATCCTCAGGTACGAGAGGTCTCCAGGCTTCAAGCTGGAGGTGGACAGGGCGCGTGGCATCGTGAAGAACGCGAAGCTTCGGATGTACAAGGACCAGACTGTGCACACGGAGAAGGGGGTCGACTTCAAGGTGTCGATGCGATGCGCCTTCGTTGAGGAGGCCGATTTCAAGAGTTTCTTCGATATGGGCCCCAAAGAGCTGGACATGCCAGTGCAGGAGATGACGGCCCCCATCGATCGCAAGGCGGATGGCGTTCTGCTGCGCCTGGTGGACATCCCGGCTGCGCTGCCGCACTACGAGGTGGAGTTCACGGCTTGGACAGCGACGACGACGGCGACGATAACGACGACGACGACGACGACGACGAGGGCGACGGCAAGCGGCGGCGACGGCGACAACGACATGAGACATTTTGCAATGCAATTGTTGCGTTTGTCCAAATATCCCTTTGGTTGGGATTTCGTTTTGAATAGAGCGCAATGGAATCCGCCCCGCCCGCCCTTCCCGCCCTCTCCCTCCTCCCACCCCCGACCCTCCTCGTCCTTCTCCCCCCCTCCCCCTTCCCTTTTTGTCGTCCTTCTCATCCTCCTCCCTCTGTCTTCACTCTTCATTCCCCGCCCCACTTGGTTGGGGTCTCGTTTGGAATAGAGTGGTCGCGTGTCTTCTCCCCCCCAAGTCCTCCTGCCCTCTCCCCCCGGCCCCCTCTGCTCCCTCCTTTCCCCTGCTCGCGTTGCCGGGGAATGCGATTAGCGACGCTGTCGCCACGTGCACGGGCTTGAGGTCCTCGCCGTCCCCGGGGATGCGGGGGAGCTGCGCCCGGCGCGTGGGAGAACGCCTGCTGTTCTTGGTCCCGCCCCCAATCTCTCCCTCTCAACCGGCCTTTTCAAACCGCCTTCCAAAACAACCTTCTTGAAGCAAGCCGGCGCAGTAGAACAATATATACAGTGGCGCTGCCACGCGATTCCGCCACCGCGCTCGAGCGGGCGCCCTGGGGGGGGGGCGGGCGCCGGGAGGGGGGAAAGGGGGGGGCGCTGAACGGCCTTCCCTTTATTTCGCATTTGGGCACAAATTTTCTGGTTGGTCACAGAAATGGTGGCCAGAGGACACATTATCGATGTAGTCCATCCATCGCCCCCATCGGGGGCTCAGCCGAAAGCCCCAGTGCCGCCGCCCGCATGCGTCGCGCACACTCAATTCGGCACGCCCCTCACACGTTTCGTGGACCCATACGGGGCTCCACCGCAGGCCCCAGCGCCGCCGCCCGCATGCGTCATGCACGCCCAATTCGGCACACCCCTGACGCGTTTCGTGGCCCCATAGGGAGCTCCACAGAAGGCCGCAGCGCCGCCGCCCGCACGCGTCGCGCACACCCATCGCGGCACACCCCTCACAATTTTCGTGGCCCCATAGGGAGCTCCACCGAAGGCCCCAGTGGCGCCACCCGCATGCGTCACGCACACCCATCTCGGCACACCCCTCACAAGTTTCGTGGCCCCGTGGGGAGCTCCACCGAACCCCAGCGGCGCCGCCCGCATGCGTCACCTACACAAAATTCGGCACACCACACGTTTCGTGGCCCCATAAGGGGCTCCACCGAAGGTCCCAGTGGCGCCGCCCGCATGCGTCACGTACACCCATCACGGCACACCCCTCACACGTTTCGTGGCCCCACAGGGAGCTCCACCGAAGGCCCCTGTGGCGGCGCCCGCATGCGTCACGCACACCCCATTCGGCACGCCCCTCGCAGGTTTCGCGGCCCCATAGGGAGCTCCACCGAAGGCCCCAGTGCCCCAGTGGCGGCGCCCGCATGCGTCACCCACACCCACCCATCTCGGCACACCCCTCACTTGGACTCCCCTGGGGGGCTGCAAAAGCGTGCGACCGCAGAACCAGGGCTCCCGTGGTGCAGATCGAGGCAAACTGTTGCCAACAGTTTGCAAAACGTACCACCATCAAAAACAGAATTGCCAAATTTGTGCATTTCAATTTCGTATTCTCGATTTTGCGAACGGCGCGATCGTCACCTGGTTGCTGAACGTACTAGCAGTGGTCGGCCACGGCGCTCATGGGGCCCGTGCGCAGGGGCCTGTGCGACTCCAGGAAGCCTTCTGCGCTATATTGCAGGCGCGCGCGAAAATTGATGACGTCAATGAGCCAATCTTGATGTTTGTGGGGCGCGCGCCTCGATCTCGATTGGCCAGGGCGGTCGCCACGGCGAGGCTCTCGTTCGAGACCCACCCTTGGGTGAGGCCTGCGACACTGCCGGTGGGCTCTGGTGAGCCTTAGCGTCGCTGCTTGTCCTAACAAAGGAGACACGTTGCTCCGCGCTCCCCCGCAAGGAAGCCGGGGCGCGGCGGGGGGGTGTTGCGGGGCAATCCAAGTGGCCATATGGCGCGTCGCGCAGCCACCCAGACCATGCTTTGTAGTAATTGCTCCGCCGACGCCGCACATGTAAATCCTCCTCCTTCTCCTCCTCCCTTCTCCCTCCCGCCTCCTCCCTCCTCCTCCATCCTCCTTCGCCTCCAGCCCCCCTCCTCCTCCTCCCGCCCTTCCCCTCCTCCTCTTCCTCCTCCTCTCCCCTCCTCCTCCTCTTCCTCCTCCTCCCCCTCCCTCCTCCTCTCCGTGCTCCTCCTCCTCCTCCTCCTCCTCCTGCTCCTCCTCCTTCTCCTCCTCCTCTCACTCCTCTTCCTCCTTCTCTTCCTCCTCCTCCTCTTCATGCTCCTCTGGGGGTGCATTTCGACCGAAACTTCAAAGCGGATCCAGCCGCGTCCACGAGGGCGCCCCGGGCCAGTGCGCCAGGCGCGCCACGCGCGCCAGGCGCGCCAAGTGCGCCGAGTGCGCCAGGTGCGCCGTCTGCGCGGGCCTGGGCCTGGAGCCCCGTGGGAAGCGCCAGGGCCGCCAACCCCTTGGGGGCCATCCCTTGCTCGGGCCCCCTGGGCCCCACAAGCCCGGCAGTGGTGCCTTGCGAGGGCCACCTGTGGCCCAGGGCCTCACCCGAAATTGTTGTTGACAGATTCGGTCATTCTGTGTTTCGTGGTGGCACCAATAACGGGCATCAATATACAGATTGGGTAATTCTGTGTTTCGTGGTGGCACCAAAAACGGGCATCCATATACAGATTGCCAACCAATCTGCATATGCGGGGGACCCAAGCATCTGCAGGTTGCCAATTAATCTGTATATGGAGGGGAGGAAAGTCATATACAGATTACCAACTAATCTGTATATTGGGGGACCCATGCCATATGCAGATTCCCTAATTCTGTAGATGGGGACCACCGTGGCCAACGCGTGCTCCTCATCTGTAGATGGAGCCCTTGGCCGCCAAGGGGGTGTTTCAGTGGCGGCGGAAGGGCGACCGGGGGGGAGGAGGGGGGAGGGGGGGCACACGCAGACGGAGGAGCGCAAGGGAGGGAGGGAGGTAAGAGGGAGGGGGAGGAAAGGGAGGAGGGGGGTTAGGGGGGAGGGGGGAAGGGATGAAGGGGGGAGGGCGGGGAGGTAAGGAGGGGAGGTGAGGGGTGGGAGGGGGGGAGGGAAGGTAGGGATGACGTGGGGATTGAAGAGAAGGAGCAGGGAGAAGAGCGGGATGAGGGGGGGGGGGGGGGGTGGGAGGGGAGGGGAGGGATGGGAGGAGGGATGAAGGGAGGCAGGGGGGGGGGGATGAGGGGAGGTTGGGGTGAGGGGGGGGGGAGGGATGGGGGGGGCGAGGGAGGTGAGGGGAGGGAGGAGGCCAGGCGCGGCCAGGTGGGAGATTTTCAGGGTCCGACCCTTCATCGCCCCCCTCCCCCCACTCGCGTCCACCGATGCCCCTCCTTCCATCTCTTCCTCCACTTGCTTGCCGCGCTCCTCATCATTCTGCTCCCCCCCTGCTGCTGTTCCTCCGCCTGCCTATTTTTGTTTGTTTGCGCGCAGTGCACCACAGACGTCGCGGAGTTGCGTCGCGCTTCGGCCGCTCGTGACAATGCGCAGCAACTCTGGTCGCCCATGGCAGGGCTGCAAACGGCCACCATGCGTGTGCGCATGCCAACATGGCGGGGGCTGCCCTCCCGATGAAGCTGCCCGGCCAAGTCGCGGCGCAAACCGCCCGGGCCCGCGTGCGCGCGCGGGTGTATATTGGAGCGCTTGCCTGATCGCAATGCGCTTAACCACGCTGCGCGCGCCGACAAATAAACTTGGGCAGTGCAGGCAGCGAGGAAGCGCCTCGCGCACACCACGCACATGTCCACAATCTTCACGAGCGGTTGTCGGCAAACAAATTCGCCGAACTTGTTTTTTGCGATGGGGGTTCGTGGAAGCTTTTGGAAACAGATCCGGTCATTCTGCTTTTCGTGTCGCCCCTTTCGGGGCCCTCTGCGGTGGCAGCCTCCTTGGGGCGCCCAACCCCTCACACGTTTCGTGCCCCCACAGGGGGCCCCGCCGAAGGCCCCAGTGGCGCCGCCCGCATGCGTCACGCACACCCAACTCGGCACACCTCTCACATGTTTCGTGGCCCCATAGGGAGCTCCGCCGAAGGCCCCAGTGGCGCCGCCCGCATGCGTTACGCACACCCAATTCGGCACACCTCTCACATGTTTCGTGGCCCCACAGGGAACTCAGCCGAAAGCCCCAGTGGCGGTGCCCGCATGCGTCACGCACACCCATCCCGGCACACCCACACACGTTTTGTGGCCCCATATGGGGCTCCACCGAAGGCCCCCGTGGCGGCGCTCACATGCGCATGCGTCACCCACACCCATCTCGGCACACCCCTCACACGTTTCGTGTCCCCACAGGGAGCCCCACCGAAGGCCCCAGTGGCGGCGCCTGCATGCGTCGCCCACACCCACCCATCTCGGCACACCCCTCACACGTTTGGCCCCGCAGGGAGCTCCACCGAAGGCCCCTGTGGCGGCGCTCACATGCGTCCCCGCCGCCCATCCCGGCACGGCCCTCACAGGTTTCGTGGCCCCATAGGGAGCTCCACCGAAGGTCCCAGTGGCGCCGCCCGCATGCGTCACCCACACCCGCCCATCACGGCACACCCCTCGCACGTTTCGTGGCCCCACAGGGAGCTCCACCGAAGGCCCCTGTGGCGGCGCTCACATGCGTCCCCGCCGCCCATCCCGGCACGGCCCTCACAGGTTTCGTGTCCCCACAGGGAGCTCCACCGAGGGCCCCAGTGCCACCGCCCGCATGCGTCACCCACGCCCAATTCGGCACACCCCTCACACGTTTCGTGGCCCCAAAGGGAGCTGCAGCCAAGGCCCCAGCGGCGGCGCTCACATGCGTCCCGGCCACACATCCCGGTTCACCCCCCACACGCTTCGTGGCCCCATAGGGAGCTCCACCGAAGGCTCCGGTGGCGGCACTTACATGCGTTTCCGCTACCCATTCCTGCACACCCCTCGCGTGTTTCGGGGCCCCCTAGGGAGCTCCACTGGAGGCCCCAGTGGCGGCCCTCACATGCGTTTCCGTCACCCATGTCGGCACGCCCCGCACGTGTTTCACGGCCCCATGGGGAGCTTCACCGAACCCCCCAGTGGAACCCATCTCGGCACACCCCTCACACGTTCCGTGGTCCTAGGGGCGTTCCACTGAACCCGCAGCTGCGGTTCTCACAACTGCATATGGCTGGGCTTTTCGCCAGGCTATTTTTTTGTTGTGCGTTGTCGTTTTCCGTTGAAATTGAAGGCAGTTGCTCGGGCCACTTGATGGGCATGGGCCTGGGGGGCGCCCCCTCGAAGGCCGAAATGCAAATACTGCCTCGCGGCCTCGCGGAGCGTTCCCAGGGCATGTCGGGGGCGACGACGCGTTCCCATGGCCGCCTCGGGGCCCTGGGGGCCTCGCGGGGCATCTCGGAAAGCTGGGGGGGCCATTCCAGACCATCGTGGACGGTCTGACCTTTGGGGCCCCGCCTTGTCCAGACCCATGCCCAGCGGGGCTGGTGGAATCTCATTCACCCCACGGCGTCGGAATGTGTGCCGGGGGGTGATGAAAGGCGCGCGCGGACATTTACTAGCCGACCACACACAGAATTTCGCAGCAACTTGCAAGAGCGGATAAGAGGGAGAGGGGGCGGATCGCGGGTGGGTTTCGGGCGGGTGGGTCGCGGGAGGGTCGCGAGTCGGTCGCGGGCCGCGGGTGGGTCGCGGGGTGGGTCGCGGGCGGGTCGCGGGTGGGTCGCGGGCGGGCCGCGGGTGGGTCGAGGGGGAGGGGCGAAGGGCGGGTCTCGGACCAGATCGCGGGTGGGTCGCGGGGTGGGTCGCGGGGGCGGCGACGACAACAACAAGCAACAAGCAGCAACCACAATAACCCGCACCGCGGAATTCCACTTCAGCCACCCACCCAAGGACAGTGAATGACCGTTCGGCCCGCACTTCATAGGTTGTGCGAGTGATAATGAAATGCAAATGTTGGTCGCACAGGATTTCCATTTTTTTAACCTTGTGGCGAGGAGCACACGCGCGCTGGACACCACGCTGCCCCCGTCGGATTTGATCGTCCGGAGGGGCCAGGCGCGAGAGAGGCACGACAGCTCCCTGATGCAGTTCGAGACCGCGTGCGCAGAGAAGAAATTCTTCACGCTTCGCGAACCCCCACCAGCCCATCCAAAGTCCAGAAACAATCGCCAGGCGAGTTGCCTTGATGAAGGACGTGCAGCGTACTATGCTGCACGTCCTTCATGAGTGCACCACATCCGTCTTGCTGAACTGCACTATGTTGAGATAGTGCAGTTCAGGAGTGCACCACATCCGTCTTGCCACCTCGTTCGTTTGCTGCGCCCAGACGCGCCCAGCACGTGCCCGATATGTGGACGCATTGGGGGGGGGGGGGGAAGAGGTGGAGGAGTAGGAGAAGGAGGAGCAGGAGGAGGAGCAGGAGAAGGAGGAGGAGGAAGAGGAAACATATGGGGGAGGACGGACACGACGACGAGGACGAAGACGACGACGACGACGACGACGACGACGACGACGACGACCGGAGTCGACCACCAAGGTCTTTGCAGATCTTTCGTCCTGAGAGCGTCTCGGAGGCCTCTTGGGGCCATCGCGGGGCCCCCTTGGGACTATATTGGAGGCTTCTAAACCCTTCTTGGGGCTCTCTTGGGGCGCTCTTGGGGCCCTCTTGGAGGCTTTGGGTGCCCTCTTGGGGCGCTCTTGGGGCGCCCTTGGGGCCCTCCTGGGGAGCTTTCTTGGGCCCTCCTGGGGTACCAAGGGGCCCTCTTGGGGCGCTCTTGGGGCCCTCTTTGGGCCCTCTTGGAAGTCTTGAGGGCCCTCCAGGAGCAATCGATGAAAGAAGGGTGGGGTCCTTAACTGCGCCCCCCTGTCGGGGCCCGAAAATGAATCTCTTGGGGCCCTCTTGGGCCGCTCTTGGGGCCCTGGGCGCTCTTGGGGCGGTCTTGGGGCCCTCCTGAGCCCCTCTTGGGGCCCTCTTTGGCCTTCTTGGAGCCATCTTGAGGCCTCAAGAGCCGATCGGACGCGAAAGGGCGGCAATGCAAAAAACATTGGGAAACACATTGGATTTGAATGATTTTGGCCTCTTGAGGGCTTCCTTGGAGGGCTCGGAAGGCAGTTGGATCCGTCCTGGGGCGGTCTTGAGAGCTCTTGGATGCATGTTGATAGCTATCTTGGACCATCTTGGGCTATCTTGCACGATCTTGGAGGCCATCTTGGGTTCTTTGAGGCCCTCTTGGAGCCATCTTGGGCCATCTTGGACGCCCCAACCCCTCGCGGCACCCTCCCGCCAGGCCCAGGGGGAGGGGGGGGGGGGAGGGGGGGCCCCCTCCCCGAAGGGGAAGAAGGGGGCTTAGCATAACAAGCTCCTCAGACTACTCACGCCCTAAGGGCTGGTGGGATTGAAGGTGAAGGGGTTGCGCCCAGCGGGCGCCGAGGAGATAGTGAAGCAGGTGGCGGCACTGAAGGTTCAGAGAGAGTTGGAGGAGGCGCGCAAAAAAGCCCAGGAGGCCGCAGCGGGATCCGGCAGCATGAGCGCGAACGCCGTGGTGCACACCTCCAGCCGCCTGCAGGACGAGGACGAACCGGCCGCCAAGCCCAAGGTTGGCAGCAAGAGGAAGGTTTCCCTAGGCATCGGCCAGTCTTACGTAGCCACCTGTTGGATCCTGGCTGGGCCCATCCTGTGGCCCAGGGCTTGCGCGCGCGCCATCCTGGCTTGGCCAGGGCGGCATGCGTTCCGATCCCAGGTCAGGGGTCGCCCCAGCCAAGATCGGAGGGGCGGAATGTTGACGCCCCCCACAGGCGGCGGCCCCGGCAAGACAGCTCGAACCTCCGGTGCCGGGCAGGTCGTCGACATGGACCAGGACAGCGCCACGAACGCGAAGGCCCGCTCGGCCGCGGTCTTCATTTTGAACACGGACAGAGCGAAGCTGCTCTGGGAGGCCAAGTGGAAGCCAGGCCTTCCACCTCTCCCACTCTCCCCCCCCCTATCCGCCCCCCTGCGTGCCAAGAGGACTTCGCCTCTGGCGCCCTTCGCCCTCGGCGGAAGGCTGGCGGAAGAACCGTGGAAACCCGCAGAAGTAAAACGGCGGCTGCCCTACCAGCGGGGGCCAGCGGCCGGCCGGTGGAAAACGGGGGGAAGCAAAAGGGAGACGCCAACATGTTTGGGTTCACGGTTTCCCGAGCGGGCCATATGTTTTGTTTTATCCCTCCTCTTGTGGATCAGAACATGTGCATGGCTTTTTTTTTTGGGGGGGGCGTTTTCGGGGTTGGGGTCGTGCGATCGTGCGATCGTGGAGGTATTGCGCGCGTGCGCGCGTGGAGGTTTGGAGGGCTTGGGGTGGCGCGGAGGGGGTTGGCGAGGTTTGGGGGGGCTGCGCGTGGACCCTGGTTGGCCGCTTTTGGAGGCTGGTGGCTGCGAGGTTCCTGGTGGTCAGAAGAGCCGCGTTTGGTTTGGGGTGTGCGGCGGTTCGGGGGGCGTCGAAGGTTTGAAGAGTTCCGCAGGACTCACGATTTCGATATGTTCGAGGTTCGGGGGCGTTGGAGTGGTTTGCGTTTGTCACGGTTGTCGAGAGCTTGTCGGGTCTAGGGGGAATCGGTGGCTTGCAGAATTCGGTGATTTCGGGATCTGGGAGGCCTGGGGGGTCCAAAGGTTTTGGGGTGCTTGTGTGGGAAAAGGGTGGCCCAGGGGTTGGGCTGCCAGGAGGTTTTGGGTGGTTTGGGAAGTGCCGGGGGGGGGGAGATTTTGGACGGGTTGGGGGTGCTCGCGGGCTCCAGGGCCTCGAGGGTCAGCGGGTTTGGGGGGATGTGGGTTTTGTGGTTTGGGGGTTTGTTGGGGGTGGCTGGGTGGCTTTGGGCCAGTTGTTTGGGCGTGTGTCGGGTTCGGTGGTTTGGGGGGGTCTGAGGGTTTTGTACGCCATTTTGATGCGGTTCGGGGAAAAAAGGGCAGGGTCCAGAGAGGCTGGGGGCGCTGGTGGTTCAGAGGGTTTTGAGTGATTTGATGGTTTCGAGGGTTGGGGGGCTTCGGGGGTGGGGGGGGGCGAAGGTTTGAAGATTTTGGGAATGTCGGAGCTTCTCAACGGGTTGGCGGTTATTGGGATGGTGCGTGTTTTTTTCGTCGCACTGCTGCACTGCTGTCGGCTGCACAGCTGTCACTTCCAGCTGCACTGCTGTCGCCTTCGTGCGCTCTTAGGGGTCTAGCGCGGTGAATGCTGCGCCGGCCCAGGTTGGACCTTGCTTTCCCCGGGGGCTAGCAGTTGCACAACAGTCGTCTTCTTGGTGGGCCCTTCGGATTTCCAGCAAGCGCGTTGCCACGCGAGCCCAAATTAGACATCGCTCCCTGGAAGGTTGCGAACTGTGCAACTTCGCCATTCTCGGGAGACCCTTGGGGGTCGGAGGGGAACGCGGGCCCACGTTTTATTGCGCCCTCCTCGGGTGTTGCCAGTGGCCAGTGGCACACTCCGCGTTGCTTTCCTGAGCTCGCGGGAGGTCCAGCGGAGCGCGGTGCCACGCGGTCCCAGATTCGACCTCGCCCTTCATGGTGGCTTCAAGCGCGCAGCTGTTGCCGCCTGCGTCGGTTCTTGGGACGTCCAGCGAGAAGTGCGGTGCTTCGCGGGCTCAAATGAAATCTCTTCCTCTTCGGCGGCGGCCGAAAGCGCTGCTGCCGCCACTTTCGTGACATAGGGGGGGGGCAGTGAAGTGTGAAGTGCGGTGCCGCGCGCGGCTCGATTAGCCTTCAACTCCCCCTGGGGGTTGTCAATCGCGAAACAGTCGCCATGTTCGTGAGTTCGAGGGAGGTCCAGGGCAGCGCGGTCCATCATGTGGAGCCGCGTCCGTCGAGCCCAACACAACTTTTCTCGATCGCGCCCCCCGCCCTCGCTCGCCAGGCCGCGAGTGCGCGGCGCTGAGGAAGAAGGTGGAGGATGGCGACTTCGACGGGGACGAGCTGACCAAGGAGGCGGCCGTAATAGAACTCGCATGCGTTGACGCCGTCAATGAGCTTCAGTGCCAAAAGGTGTGCTCGCTGCCCTGGCAGACGGTCGTGGACAACTTCAACCTTGTCGGCGTCGCAGGATACGACGTGCCGCCCTTGTGCAAGCAATTGGTGGCGTCTCGCCGGGCCGCGATCGCTCTTAACGACAATGATTTGGGCGCGTACTTGTCGGCCATCGACGGCAGCGTGCAGAGCTGGTGTCTCGAGTTGACATCATTTGGCATGTGTTGGTTGCCCGAGTGGGGTGTGCCCGATATCGAAGTGGATAAAAAATGCTCGTCCAAGGAGTACAAGGCCTACTTAGCGGAGGCCACCCAATCACAGGGCGACAGATGGTTGCAGGCAGTGTTCGGGTCTGGATGGCTCTTCCGTTTCAACGCGGCGGAGCCCCATCCAAATCCTTTCATCGAGCTCAACAAGGCTGTGGTGGAATGCGTCTCGGTGGGGGGCGCGTCGTGGCCAGCCAACCTCAAACCGCACATGGACGTGGCCCTGAAAGTCAGCCGGGCGTTCCTGGCGGTGCTCTTGCCAGAGCCAGGCGCGTGCGGGTCCTCCTTGGACGACGTGGAGTTCGTCCACCGCACCAGCGGCGCCGCGCCCGTGGCCGCGGAACTGCCTAAGACAGGAACGCAATCTGGGCCCGAAGTGCGCCCGCAGCGTGGGTGGAGAAGGGGGATGATGAAGAAGAGGAGGTGAAGGAGGGAGAGGAGGATGGGGGAGAGCAGGAGGAGGAGGAGGAGGATTCGGGGGAGGAGGAGAATTGGGAGGCTGAGGATCAGGAGGAGGAGGAGGGGGTGTCGAGGAGGAGGAGGGGGAGGAGGGGAAGGAGAGTAGTAGTAGTAGAAGTAGTACGTAGAGGTAGTAGTAGTAGTAGTGGAAGTAGTAGTAGTAGTAGTAGTAGTAGTAATAGTAGTAGTAGTAGCAGTAGTAGTAGTAGTATTAGTAGTAGTAGAAGAAGAAGTAGTAGGAGGGGGCAGGGGGAGGCCTAGGAGGATGGGGTGCTTGTGCCGGCGGGGTGGGGGGTGGTGGATACCGCCCCCATGTCGCAGCGATCATTATTACAGATCGCGGTCTTGACGTTGGGGAGCCGTGCATTTGTTTGTCGCGCACGCAGGCGTTGTCATCGCAGGCCGTCTGACCCGCAAGACGCCCGACGGGGAGGTGTGGAGGCAACGCTTCAAGGACTACCAGGCTTCCGCGGGGCCCGATAACGAGCTTGGACCGCAGCTGCAGCGTGCCACGGAGGCGCCCCAGTTTATCATCCTCGGCCAGGGTTCCACAGAGGCCCTGAATGAAAAGATTGACGACTTCTCCGCCACTTGCATGATGCACTTGAAGACTTGGCAGGACTCCCTCCGCCCGGGCGCCACGAACGCGCTCGAGGAGAGACTGGGGATCTACAAGTGGTTCGCTGTGTTATTTCGCATTCGGGTCCACCAGAAACCCACGACAATGCCAGTGCTTATCAGAGTGCGGGGGCCGAGCGGTTATTAACTGCCCCTGGGTGCGTGGGGATTTCCGCGTTGCGGATTCTTGTTGTTGTTGTTGTTGCTGCTGCTTGTTTGTTGTTGTCGTCACCCTTCTGCGACCCGCCCGCGACCCGCCCCGCGAACCACCCAGCGGCCCGCCGCGACCCCCCCGCGACCCACCTTGCGACCCGCCCGCGACCCGCCCGCGACCCACCCCGCGCCCGCGCCCGCCCGCCCCCTCACTCTTCTCTGGAACTGCGGGGCGCGGCGAATTAGGCACGTTTGCCCCTTTGCAAAGGACAACCTCTGCCGCGTCGTCAGCCGGGACATGCAGAATCTGAAGGGGGGCGCCGACGCGGCCCAGCAGTCGACTGACCCCACAGCGGAGTCGGACCTGGCCGGGATGGCGCAGGCGTGCCTCGCAAGTTTTGGCGGCAATTGATGTTTCCACCGATGGCGACGGACGAGGGGCGAGGGGCGACGACGACGACGAAAACCTACGACGACGAAATGGCTCGGAGCTCCCATGGTGGGCGTGGTCGTCCCCCCACGGCAGGCTAAGGCAACTGCGTGGCGCGGGGGGATGGCCGGCAGAGGGGGCTCCGCGCCAGGGAGAGGTGGAAGAGGAGACGGAGGAAATAGAAATACGCGGGACGAGGGACGACGACGAAGACCGACGACGGCGAAAAGGCTCAGAGCTCCCATGGTGGGCGTGGTCGTCTTCCCACGGCAGGCTAAAGCAACTGCCTGGCGCGGGGGGGCGGCCGCCAAGGGGGGCCCATGTCACTGGGAGGTAGAGGAGGAGGAGGAGGAGGGGGAGGAGGGGGGGAGGAGGAGGGGGGGGGAGGAGGAGGGGGAGGAGGAAACAGAAATACGACGGACGAGGGACGACGACGACGAAGACCGACGACGACGACGAAATGGCTTGGAGCTCCCATGTTGGGCGTGGTCGTCCTCCCAAGGCAGGCTAAGGCAATTGCCTGCTGTGTGGGGTCGGCAGCCAGGGGGGCTCCGTTCCGAATGCCGTGCCCGGCGCCAGCGGCTTTCAATGCCCCGAGCCAAGTGCAGGTCACTCAGTACTTTTGGAGTTCCGATTCCCCCCAGGTCAGAAAGATATGGCGGGGCCAACGTGTCCTCACCATTCCAGCCCGCGCGAATGGCAGGGCCGCGGGGTTCTCACCATTCCACTTTTCGGAGGTCACGAACGTGTGCCACCATGTGGAATCCCGCGGCCTGCTGAGGAACCCTGCGGGGACCAGAGGCCCTCGTCGACTTGTGATGCCTCCTGAGGAAGGTTGGGGAGTCTTGAGGACCTCCTGAGGAATCCGGAGGACCCCGCGTGAGGATTCCAACGCGCCCCTGAGGAATCCTGGGGGGGGGGGGGGGGGGGGGGGGGGGGTCTTGTTGATGTTCGTGGGTTCTGGAGGTCCTGAGAAACCTTGTCGTATCCGTATCCCTGTTTCGCCCGAGGTCCGCTGAGGTCCTGATGCCTGGGGCGGGCACATGAGGATTCCAGCGGGTTCCCCCGGGCCCCTGAGGATTCCTGAGCACTCCCAGGAGCCCACCATTCCCCCAACTCGTTAGAAACCCGAATATTCTGATTCCCTTGCGGCATCCTGAAGATAGATCAAGAATCCCAGGGGCGGTGTCCGTCCGGAATCTTGAGGTGTCCCTTGGCATCCTGAGGATTACTTGAGGACCCCTGCGGCCTCCCGAAGAACGTGCGGCACACTGCAATCCAGAGGATTCGCGAAGAAACCTGGGAACCCCGAGTGCCCTGGGGAATCCTGGGGCCTGCTGAGGATTCCTCAGCTCACTTGGGTTCCTGAGAGATCACTTGTGGAAGCGTGGAGATTCTTGAAAACTTCTGTGGAGTCCCGACGGCATCCATATGATTCTTGAGGATCTAATGCTCACTTGTCCAGCCCCCCCCCCCGCCATGGACGTGCGATACCGCCAGGAATCCCGAGGCCTCTTGAGGAACACACAAGGGATTAAGGAATCATGGCGAAACCCGCGGCATCATGAAGAGCCCAGAGGACCCCTGCGGCGCCGCGAGGCCCCTGAAGAAGTCTGGAGGACCTTCAGCACCCAGGGGGTCTTGAGGACACCCGGGGAGCCCTGAGGCCCCACGAGGGGAGTCCTGAAGAAGCCAGCGGGCCTTTCATGTTTTATGCTTAGCATGTTTGCCGTTTCTGGTTCGTCCGCTGTCCGGCACGTACTTCTCGGAAGTCGAAGTCCACCTCGACCCGCCTCTTCGCTGGTGGTGCTAGCAGGGTGCTCTGCCGGGGTATGTTCCCAACAATTCTGGTTGTGCTATCAGAGAAATCTGTCGTTCCTTCTGCTCCCTCCCTCCCTTCCCTCCTCCTCCTGCTTCTGCCCTCCGCATGTCCCCACCCAACATCACCATCGTCACCCGCGTCATCATGAGCGTCATCATTGGCATTGTCATGTTCGCCATGTCCGGCGTCGTTACCATCATCACCATCATAATCATCATCATCGTCGTCATCGTCACCATCATCGGCATCGTCACCGTGCCGCCGCCGCCCCACTTTGGCACACCCCTCACACGTTCCGTGACTGCATAAGGAGTTTCACTTGGGGCTTTCGTGGGAAAGCTCGCGTGCCGCCGCCAACCACTTCGGCACGCCCCTTGCGCGTTTCGTGGCCCCATTGGCCATTGGGCGCCCCGCGGAAGGCTAATGGGAGAAAAGCCACATGCCGCCTTTTCTTTACTTTTTGGCACACCGCCCATACGTTTCGTAGCCGCAAGGGAAGCTCCGCCGAAGGCCTCGGTGGGAAAGGCCGCATGCGGCCACCGCCCCATCGTGGCACACCCCTCACACATTTCGTGGCCACACAGGTGACACAGGGCAGCTCCACCGAAGCACCCGTGGGAAAGGCCGCTGCCGCCGCCACTCCGCTCAGGGACACCCCGCGCATGTTGCAGCCCCCCATAGGCACGCCCCTCGCGCGTTTCGTGGGCCCATAATAGCCAAATCAAAGGCCACATTGCGCAATCGGCAGCTTGCCGCCGCGACCCCTCTTTGGCACGCCCCTCGCACGTTTCTGGCCCCATCGGGACTTCCACCGAAGGCCCCAATTGGACAGGCCGCACGCCGCCGCCATCCAACATTGGCACATCCTTCACAAATCTCGTGGCCCCACCATAGGGGGTTCCACCGGAGGCCCCAGTCCCGCCAGTACTGGGACACCCCTCACGCGTTTCGTGGTCGCACAAAGAGTTCCACCGAAGGCCCCAGTGGCAGGGCTCGCATGCGGGACCGCGCTTATGCAAACCCTTCCCACGTTTCGCTGCCCCATCAGGGGTGTTCACCCAGGGCTCCACCGGCAATGCCCCCGTGGCGTCGCCTTGCACATCACGGCACACCCCTCGCCCGTTTCGTGACCCCATAGGAAGGTCCACCGACGGCCCCCGTGGCGGCGCCCGCAGGGCGTCACACTGGCCCTTTCAGTTCACCCATCACCTGTTTCGTGACCCCACAGGAAGCCCCACCCAATGCTTTAGTGGCAGCGCCCGCACGGCGTCACACCGCGCATTTCGGGGCACCCTCACACATTTCGTGACCTCAGAGGGCGCCCCACCGAATGCCCCAGTGGCAGCGTCCGCCTGGCGTCACCCCGCCCAGTCTGTCACACCCATCAATCGTTTCGCGACCTCGTTGGGAGCCTCACCAAATACCTGCATGGCGCCGCCCCGCCCAAGACGGCAGACCCTTCAGACGTTTCGTGGCCTCCCCCCGAGTTAGTTCTCTTTCGTCACACTCGCTTTGCCGCTTGCAAAACTGCATGTGGTTTGGCCCTTCGCCGTATATATTGTAGGTGCGATATTCGACGGATTAGGGTTTTCAGGGCTGGAGGGTCTGGGGGTTTGTGGTTTGGAGGGTTTTGAGGACCAGCAACTTTCGAACAACCTTTGGAGGGGTTGTCGGGCTGGGGCATCAATGGATTCCCGTGGGTGTCAGAAGCTTTGCGGGGTCCCGGGGGGCTGGGGAATTCGGAGGTCTTTGGAGGGTGAAGATGTTTGGGATTAGCGCGGGCGTTGGGCGCAGGCGTGCATGGACATGCAGAACATCATCAAGCTGTGCCAGCCAGAAAAGAGCCGCGACATCTTGCAGGAGCTGTGCGCCGCCCACTCCAAGGTCACCAGTATGTGGAGGTCGAAAGTATTCGGGCGGACTGTGGGAGAGCTGGGCCAGGCGCCATCCAACGAAGTCGTGCGTAGTATGGCGGACTCTATTGTGGAGCAGGACAACATGGACCCCTCGATGCACGGCAAGCTGCAGGAACAGGTCCCTGCTTTCATCGAGTGGTTATCCGAGAACGTTGACAAGGACCGCCCGTTCGCCCAGGTCGCCAAGATCCTCGACGTGTCCAAGCTGGAGGACGCGAAGCCCGCCCAGGGGATCTCCTTGTCCTTGTCCCTCGTGCAGGCCGCCATCGCCGCCGATTCGACCGGCCGCGTGGCTTTGAAGAAGGCCGACAAGGCTTGTCGCGAGGCGGTTGCCACCATCGCGCGGCACGACAAGTCCGCCGTCCCCAGCATCAGCAAGTTCGTGGTCATGGCGAAGGCTGTCATGGACGCTTTCGTCGTCGACTTCAAGGGCGCGTTGCAGGCGTCGTTCGCTTCGCGCATGGCATCTCTTCTGCAGGCCGCGCAGGCCTTGGAGGGCCGTTGCAGGCATGCCGGCGAAATTGGCGTTGGAGGTGTTTCGGTTGGAGGTTGGGATCGTCGGCGGCCGCGCTGCTAACAGAGGGGGTGGCCTGGCGTTCCCTAAACTCCTCCGAGAAGGAGCTCGGTCCCCTTAGCAACAGCGCTGGCGAGCAAAAAGCGGGATGCGCACATCCTTTCCCATGAGTTTCTTAGGAATTTCCAAAGTATGTGATGCCCTTCTCGTGCGGAATGGTTTTCGCAGACTCGCGGGCTTGAGTGTTTGGAGTGGTTGGGTGTTCTGGACGGCCGGGCGGGTTTGGAGGGGCTTGGGCGTTGGGAGGCGTTGGATGGGGGCTTGTCGTTGCAGGAGGCTGGGTGGTTGTCAGACAGATTTCGCAGTGTTTTGAGGATTTCGAGCGGGGTTCGTGTGTTTGGAGTCGGAGGGTGTGGGGTCACTTTGTTGGTTTGGGTGTTGGGATTGTTTGGATGGAAAAGGGCAACTGAGTGTCTTGGAGGGTTTCGTGGCTTTGGGATGTTCGGAGGTTCCGCGCGCTTGGTTGAACTTAGGCTTCAGAAGTTGTGGAGATTCTGGGGAGTCTGGAGGGTTTGGAACGTTTTGGGGCCTCGGTGGATTTGGAGTGGTTGTGGGCGTTGGACAGCTTGGGGGGTTGGGTGTTTGGAGGTTTTGATTCATGTTTTTGGTTTGGGGGGTTCGGGTGTTTGGATTGGGGGTTCGCTACTTGTCGATTTTCCGCCCTTGGCCCCCTGGTCCTAGAGCCCGTTTCGCTCGCCAGTGCTCAGTGGCGGCGGGGGGCCCAGCTCCTGCTGGAGAGGTTCGGGGAATGCCAGCCCATCCCCCCCTTTCGGCCGCGCGGCCGCCAGCGCGGGGCAGTCCTTGCGAGGGCGCCCGCCGAGACAGATATTGAAGCCCGCAGAGCGGGAGCCATGGCGGTCTTCTCTTCGGAAGACTCCCCCGCAAATACTGCTTTGCGTCATGCCGATGCGAGGGCCTTCTGCGGCCTTCTCAGGGTGCTCTTGGCCAGTCCTCCGCCTTCGGAAGGCGTGTTGGGGACCTCTCTTTGCCATGATGTCTCTTGGGCCGTCTTGGAGCAATCTGGGGTGATCTTGGGGGCTTCTTGGCGGGCTCTGGGCCTGCCTGTGTCATATTGGCGTTTTCTTGGGCCACATTGGGAGCGTTGTGGGACTTAGTGGAGCCGTCTTGGGGCAGCCGTCTTAGATCCATCTGCCAGGTATCTTGAACGTCCCAGGTGAGCTGCTCCGGGCTGCGCTGGGTCCTCCTGGCGCTGGGCTGGTGGGGATTTGCAAGCCGAATTCCATGCGCTGCGGCTGCCCCCGCCAGCGCATCCAGCGACCAGTGTCACGTGTCCAGCACATTTTTCGCGAGGTCGAGCGTGGACTTTTGGACGCTTTCTTCCGTATCAAGATCCTCTTCGGCATTTGGTGTGTCTCTCGGGGGCCCTCTGGGGCTCCTCCAACCCATGGGGGCCTCGCGGCCTTGGGCCCGAGAGATCCGCCCAAGATGGCGGGGCTCTGATTAGGGAGGGGGCTGGGGAACATGTTAAACAGGGGTGAACTGGGCACCTGGGGCCTGGGGGCGGGGGATGCCAGCCCATCCCCCCCGCGCCGTCCCCCTCCATGCCCTTTGCCCGCGCCCTCCCCCGGCGAGGGGCTGAGGGGGGGATGCCAGCCCATCCTCGCCCCACCGTCGCGCGGTCCGCCGCGGTGAGAGGGGGGGCAGGAGCGAGGGGGATGAGGGCGTCGAGATGTCGGAAACGATGATGTGAAGTGGACAGGGGGGGGGCAATCTCCAGTCCTTTGCTGCTGCTGCTCCTCCTTCTCGTCCTCCGTCTCCTCCTCTTCCTTCCTGCGCTTCCCCTGTTGTTTGCCCCCCCCGCGTCTTCCACTCATGCCTCTGCCTCCCCTCCCTCCTCCCCTCCCTACCTCCCTCCTTGAATTCCTCTTCTGCCTGTCGCCCCTCCTCGCCTCCTCCCCTCCTGCCTCCTGTCTTCCCTGATTCCTTACCTCCCGAGGTGGGGAACGTATTGAGTGGCAATGCGCTGACTCATGTCGAGGCGCAGTGAAACAATTGGTTTTTCTCAGCCAGTTTTCTGGTCTGTTGTGCGCGCGGCGTGTGGGGAACGTCTTGAGGGGCAATGCACTGCCTCATGTCGAGGCGCAGAATGCAAGTGAAACAATTGGTTCTTCTCAGCCAGTTTTCTGGTGACCCACCCCTGCGCGGGTCACCTGTTGTGCGCGCGCCGTATGGGAAACGTATTGAGGGGCAATGCGCTGCCTCATGTCAAGGCCAAGAATGCAAGTGAAATAATTGGTTTTTCTCAGCCAGTTTTCTGGTGACCCACCCCTGCGTGGGTCACCTGTTGTGCGCGCGCCGTATGGGAAACGTATTGAGTGGCAATGCGCTGCCTCATGTCGAGGCCGAAGTGAAATAATTTGTTTTTCTCAACCAGTTTTCTGGTGACCCACCCCTGCGTGGGTCACCGGTTGAACGCTCGCCGTATGGGAAACGTACTGAGTGGCAATGCATTGCCTCATGTTGAGGCCCACAATGCAAGTGAAACAATTGGTTTTTCTCAACCAGTTTTCTGGTGACCCACCCCTGCGTGGGTCACCTGTTGTGCGCGCGCCGTATGGGAAACGTACCGAGTGGCAATTGCACTGCCTCATGTTGAGGCCCAGAATGCAAGTGAAACAATGGGTTTTTCTCAACCAGTTTTCTGGTGACCCACCCCTGCGCGGGTTACCTGTTGTGCGCGCGCCGTGTGGGGAACGTATTGAGTGGCAATGCACTGACTCATGTCGAGGCGCAGAATGCAAGTGAAACAGTTGGTTTTTCTCAGCCAGTTTTCTGGTGACCCACCCCTGCGTGGGTCACCTGTTGCGCGCGCGGCGTGTGGTAAACGCATTGAGGGACAATGCGCTGCCTCATGTTGAGGCCCACAATGCAAGTGCAACAGTTGGTTTTTCTCAACCAGTTTCCTGGTGACCCACCCCTGCGTGGGTCACCTGTTGTGCGCGCGCCGTGTGGGAAACGTATTGAGTGGCAATGCGCTGTCTCATGTTGAGGCCCAGAACCGAAGTGAAACACTTGGTTTTTCTCAACCAGTTTTCTGGTGACCCACCCCTGCGTGGGTCACCATGGGTCACCTGTTGCGCCCCACCCCTGCGTGGGTCACCTGTTGTGCGCGCGGCGTGTGGGGAACGTATTGAGTGGCAATGCACTGACTCATGTCGAGGCGCAGAATGCAAGTGAAATAATTGGTTTTTCTCAACCAGTTTTCTGGTGACCCACCCTTGCGTGGGTCACCTGTTGTGCGCGCGCCGTGTGGGAAACGTATTGAGTGGCAATGCGCTGTCTCATGTTGGGGCCCAGAATGCAAGTGAAACAATTGGTTTTTCTCAACCAGTTGTCTGGTGACCCACCCCTGCGTGGGTCACAATGGGTCACCTGTTGCGCGCGCGCCGTATGGGAAAGGTACTGAGTGGCAATGCGCTGCCTCATGTCGAGGCGCAGAATGCAATTGAAACTGTGGCCCCCTTCGGGCGGGTCTTCGAAACCGAGGTCGCACGCGCGCGGGGGCGCGCGCGCCCGCGGTCGGCCGGTCAGAGGCGGTGCTCTCAACGGCGTGCGTTGGACCGACGGGTACGAGGACGGCCCATCGCATCTCCTGGATCATTTCAGCCAGACCCTCGACAAGTTCGACAAGGACACGATCATCAACGCGGCGTCCAAGGTGGACGCGATCCAGGGGGATATTCAGGTTTTGACGACGGCGTACCTGGAGCTTGTTGTCGACGTGGACGCGATCAAGCCAGCCGGCCTCCAGACCGTGGTGGAGAGGGCAACGGCCGCACAGCAGGTTGCCATGGCAATGTCAAATAACTCGGCGCGGTGGGGGGGCAGGGTGTTACTTGCCAATGCGTTGTCCCTCCTCTTTTTCCCCCTGCCCCCGCCCCCGTCACGGGTTTGCGTTGTGCGGGTGAGGCGAGCTACGCTTATGTAAGAGCCTGTGTGCGTGTGCGTGTGTGTTTTGTGTGTGTGTGTGTTGTGTGTTGTGTTGTGTTGTGTTGTGCTGTGCTGTGCTGTGCTGTGCTGTGCTGTGCTGTGCTGTGTTGTGTGTGTGTGTGTGCGCGTCAATTTGTGTGCGTGTGCGTGTGTCTGTGCGTGTGCGCGCGTCAAAAAAGCGGCCTTGGGCCTTCGTCTATAAAAGAGCCCCCGTTCGAATGGATTATCCTTCCCGGGTTCCGTTTAGAACGTCGTGCCCGGGAGCTTCGTTCGGCCGCGGGGAACAGGAGACATTCGACTCCGCCGGAGGATCTCACCCACTGTCCGCGTCTCCCGCCCCGCCCCGCCCATGACAAAGACCGCGCTTGCGCTCGCGGGCTCCCCCACGGGGCCCCGCCCACCCGACCCGCCAGCCTCGGCCAGGCGGCCAGGCCCCGCCCGAATCGCCTGGCCACGAGAGGGGGTCGGCCACGAGGCCCCGCCTCGCGGAACTTTCGAAGGCTGCGGCGCGCGAGGGCCAGTAGCAGGTGGATAGTGGCAGGCCCCCCTGGGGCTAGGTGCGTTGCCTCCGCCTCCAGCAAGTAAGGTTGCCGCGTTGACGCGCCACGAGCACATCATGTGCGCGGTGTTACAGAAGAAGAAGGGCCAGAGCAAGCACGACCGCCTCCTGGCCCAGACGGCCAAGGCGTCGTCCGAGCTCAGGCCCCAGCGCTGTAGTAACGTCACAACCACTCCTCTGTTATTCTGCACAGTTGCTTGTTATCCTCGCCTCTTCGCCTGCTTCGGAAAACTCCTGGAACTGGCTGGGTGGCTGGGGTGGCCCACCACTGGAAGGATTCGTTTCTTCGCCGTTTTCGGTCCCTGGGGGCCGTTTTCGGCCCCTTGGGTTTCGAAAAACCGACCCTGGGTGAAAACCTGCGTCGTCGGATGGACCCGGGGAAGGGCCCCCAGACCGATCTTGAGAGGATGTGGTTCCGCCCCAGTCTCTTGACCGATTTTCTGGGGGCCCATCCAAGGCAGACCCCCCGGCCGCCCCCAAGACAAGGCGTTTTTCGTCGGATGTGTGGCAATTCCATGTGTTTCGTGCGCCACGAGGGCCGACTGGAAGCTCAAAGTCCACGGCGACTTGGCGGAGCTCGTGAGCGCGGTGCTCGCCGAGAAGCCCGCGGCATAGCTCATCGTGTGAGCCGCCGTCGCCGCCCCCCCCCCCCCCCGCTAAATGTTTGCCCGGGCGGCGGGGCGCGGCCGCCAGCTGCAGCTCGCGCCGGCCCAGCCTCTCCCCCCCCCCCTTCAACTTTTTCCCCTCGCCGCGGGCGGCGCGCCGCGGTGTCGAGGCGGGGCCCAGTGGCGCGCGTTTGCCCGCAGTGGCGCAGCGCGGCCCCCTATGGGAGATTCGAGAGAAGGCGGCGAGGAAGTGCCGAGGATGAGTCTGTGGACGCTCTCTCTTCTTTCCGCCCTCTCTCGATCTCTCTGCCCTCTTGCGCTAACCCCGCGGTCAGAGCGCGGGTCACCAGGTCGCGATTCCCTTTGTGGGCTGGACCGCGGGAGCAGCGGAGCAGCCCTGGCCCCGCGCGCGCACCCTGGCGGGGCCAGGGGAAGCGATGCGCAAGGCTCCAAAATGAGGGCGCCAGGAGGGCGCGAAGGCAGGCGGGAGGCGGGAGGAACGAGGGGGGAGGACGGAGGCGGCGATGGAGAAGGGGAACGGGAGGACCAAGGGTCATGGGGCCGCTCGCCGCATCTCAAAATCGAGTCTCCGCTTCGGTTTCGCCAGCTGGCTCTCGAATGGGCTTGGAGTTCTCTCGAGGACCTTCGCGGTGGCGAAGGATCTTCCGTGCGGGGTGCAGCTTCCGCCGTGCCCGCTCGTTCCGTGAGGAGGGCCGTCTGAGACACCAACAGTTGGCTTTCGGGAAGGCCTCGTCGCCACGGCTGGACTCAGCAAGGCAAATTTGTGCGTTTGGATCCTGGAGGGGCCCTGGACCCTGGAACCGATTTTGAGCTCCTTGTGTCTCAAACCGCCTTGCTCCCAGTCGCTGGGGCCGCTCGGGGCCCGTGCCACCAGAGGCCAGAGGCCGTGCGCGCGCATGCCGCTCCAGTTGCCCGCGGAGCCCCAGAAATGGCGTGAATCATCCTTCCTTCATGGCCCCTCCAAGCCGCGGATTTCTCATCGCCAGTCTCTTGCTGTTGCTCCAGCTGCTGCTACTCAGCTACTCCTCCTCCTCCTCCTCCTCCTCCTCCTCCTCTTCTCCGTCCTCTTCCTCCTCTCCGTCCTGCTCTTTCTCTTTTTCCTTCTCCTCGTCCTCTTCTCCCCTCCTCTGTCTCGCTCTGCACTTTCGTCGTCGACGACGTCGTCGCCGCCGCGGCGCTGCGGGCCCCGCAAGAGACGCGTCGACGTTGCCGCCGCCGCTACCGTCGTCGTTCGTCGTCGTCGTCGTCGTCGTTTTCGTCGTCGTCGTCGTGGTCGGCGTCGTCGTTCGTCGTCGTCGTCGTCGTCGTCGTCGTCGTCGTCGTCGTCGTCGTCGTCGTCTGCCGCCGCCGCCGCCGCCGCCGTCGTCGTCGTCGTCGTCGTCGTCGCGGTGGTCGTTGGTTCGGCCAGCCCGCGCGCCAGCTCGGGCACTGTTGGGCTCGGCTCGGCTGACCCGATTAGGAGGGGGGGCCAGAGAGGGGCCCGGCGTGCAGGACGAGTTGGGGCAGGATGTGCAGGACAACGACGATGACGACGGCGGCGGCGGCGACGGCGGTGACGGCGGCGCCGAAGTCGCGATGGTGGCGGTCGCGGTCGTGGTCGTCGTCGTCGTTGCCGCCGCCGCCGCCGTCGTCGTCGTCATCGTCGTCGTCTGCCGCCGCCGCCGCCGTCGTCGTCGTCGTCGTCGCGGTCGTCGGCTCGGCCGGCACGCGCGCCCGCTCGGCGCTGCTCTGCCCGGCTCGGCCGGACGAGGAGGAGGAGGAGGAGGAGGAGGGGGATGAGGAGTGGGAGGGAGGGAGGGAGGAGGAAATGAGTGCCACGACGACGAAGAGGGGCCAGACGTGCAGGACGAGGAGGGTCAGGACGTGCAGGACAGGACGACGACGACGGCGACGGCGGTGGCGGCGTCGCCGTCGCCATCGAAACTGTGTTGGTGGCGGTGGCCGCGGTCGTGGTCGTGGTCGGGCTCGTCGTCGTGTTCTTCGTCGTCTGTCGCCGCCGCCGCCGCCGTCGTCGTCGTCGTCTTCGTCGTCGTCGTCGCGGTCGTCATCGGATCGGCCAGCCCGCGCGCCCGCTCGCCGCTTTTGTCGTTGGCGTCGTCGTCGTCGTCGTCGCGGCCGTCGTCCTCTCGCCCAGCCCGCGCGCCCGCTGGGCCCGGCCAGAGAGGAGGAAGAGGAGGAGGAGGAGGAGGAGGAGGAGGAGGAGGAGGAGGAGGAGAAGCAGCAGGAGGAGGAGGGGGGAGGAGCAGTTGGAGGGGGAGAGGCAAATGGCCGAGGAAGAGGAGGAGGGGGGGCAGGACGTGCAGGACGAGGAGGAGCAGGAGCAGGAGCAGGAGCAGCCCGGACGAGGTGAGGCACGTGCAGGACGAGCAGGAGCAGCCGGGACGAGGGGGGGCAGGACGTCCCTCAGCGTGGGTAGCATTCTCGCCTGCGCCTCGGCCACAGCCCTGATTGTGAATGGCGCGGCCGCCTGAGCGAGAGCCGCGTCCTTCATTGGGAATGGCGCTCTCGCCATGGCGCCCGCCGCATCCATGATTGGGAATGGTGCTGCCGCTCCGCTCGCGCGGTTTCCAATGGTTTCCACGGCATGCTGCCGCCGGTCGAGCGCCCGCCACGTCCCTGTTTGGGATTTGTGCTCTCGCCCGAGCGCCCGCCACATCCCTATCTGGGAGTGGCGTTGCCGCCCGCGCGCTGGCCACATCCTTCATTGGGAAGTTGACTCTCGCCGCAGCGCCGGCCACGTCCCTGATTAGTATAGCGTCGCCGCTCCCTTCGCGCGGTTCCAACAGCCCTGATTGAAGAATGGGGCTCTCGCCCGAGCGCATGCCGCATCCCTGTCCAGGGTTGGCACATCCAGGAGTGGAACTCTTGCCCCGCGCTAGCCGCATCCGCCTTCCGCGCGCGCCGTCTTCGAGCGACGCGGTTGACGCCCGCGACCGCTTTCCGCACGTGCCCCGCGAGTTCCCGCGGGGTCGGCGCCAGGTTGAGAACCTCGCGCAAAGTTAGCCCCAAACGTGCCGGGTCCGTTGCTGGTGGGGGCGGCGTCAGGTTGGATTGCCAGGCGTCGGGTTAGGGGGGGGCGAACAAGCTCGCGCGCTCGAGTGCCCCCGCCCCTTCATGTCCCCTGCCAGCCGCGGCCTTTCTGTTTCCCTGGCTGGCGCTGCTCCCGCATTAGCGCGTTCGTTGCGCGTTCGCGCGCAACTCACGCTCGCGGGGGGCGGCTGCTGCGCGGAGCGAGGCCTATGCGATGTTTCAAAGTGCGGACGGGGCTCCGCGGAGGCGAGCGGCGGGGGCGCCGCCGTTTCTTCTGCGCTGGCGTGCTTTGCCCCACGCGGCGCGCGTTGGCCATTGCCGGCGCCCGCCCGTGCTGCGAGCCCGCGGGCTGCGCCCGCCCCAGGGCGCCAGCGCAATCGCGCCGACGGCGGGGCTTGGGGCGGCGGCGGGCAGGATGCCCGAGGGGTGGTCGGCTGGGCGCCCTATGGGGGGGGGCACGTTCGCGTTTTTTTTTAGTTTTGGAAAATGTTTGTGGGTTCATGTGTTGAGCCATCCTATGTTGGGTCGCCCGCGTTTCATTCCTCCTCATCCTCCTCCTCTCTTCTCTTTCTCGCTCCCCCATGTCTGCCTCTGCTCTCCGCGTCTCGATTCCAGCACGCCCCTCGCGCGCTTTTTGACCCCGCAGGGAGTTCCGAAGGCCCCAGTGGCGACGTTCGCATGTGGTTCGCAGACAACTTCGGCACATCCCTCATACGTTTCGCCGCCCCATAAGAAGTTCCACCGAAGACCCCAGTGGCGACGTTCGCATGCCGTTCCTTGCCCTTTTCGGCACACTCCCCACACGCTTCGTGGCCCCAGCGGGAGCTCCACCTAAAACCCCAGTCGCGACGTTCGCTTGCGGTTCCCCGCCCATTTCGGCACACCCTCATGCTTTGCGCGGCGTCTTGGGGAGCCTAGCCCAAGGCCCCAGCGGCGACGCTCGCGCGGCGAATCCCGCCCATTTCGGCTCACCTCTCACATGTTTCGTGCCCCCAAAAAGAGCTCCAGCTAAAGCCCCAATGGCGACATTTGCATGCCTTCCCCCCCCCCATTCGTCACACCCTTCACGCTTGTCGCGTCGTGGCGTCAGATGAAGTTCCGCCGAAAGCCCAAGCGGCGACGCTCGCAGGGGGACCCCCGTAAAAGCGCGCGCGCGCCCTATAGGGCCGTTCCCGTTCCCATGCGTGCCATAGGATTCCTTAGGAATCCTATGGAATCCCTAAGATTCTTTAGGAATCCGATGGAACCCATAGGAATCCTTAGGATTCCGTACGAATCCATAGGAATCCTTAGGATTCCTTAGGAATCCATAAGAATCCTTAGGAATCCGATGGAATCCTTAGGTTTCTTTCGGATTCCTTACGAATCCATAGGAATCCTTAAGATTCCTCCGGAATCCATAGGATTCTTTAGGAATCTCACGGCCGGCACAAGGCTTAAGAATTTCGGCGTTTCGGGGAGGGTACCCTTATGTTCTTCGTTTTTGTTTTATGTTCTTGTGCACCCTGGGGGAGGGTATCCTCGATGTTCTTCAGTTTGGCGTCATTATTCCTTCGTTCTGACAAAGCTGGGGTTCGGGGTTCACGATTCGGCTACGAGCGTCCGCGGCGGGGGCGGGACCCTCCATGTTCTTCGGTCCCGAAGTCACGGTGCGGCCTTCAGCAGCTTCAGCAACCGCGTGCCCCTTCATGATGGTGGTCCATGGTGGTGCGATTGCAATCACCCTCGCATGTTCTTAGGGGACTGTTTGGCGTTGGTGGGCTTCGGGCTGCGGGGCTTAGGGTGTGCGGATGCAGGCTTGATTGAGGCTACGTACGCACGTAGGCCGCAGGGCTCGCGCGTCCGCGGCACGGGCAGGACCCTCCATGTTCTTCGGCTTCGATGTCAAGGTGCGGCCTCCAGCAACCGCGTGCCCCTTGATGATGGCGGCGTGAGTGCAATCACCTTCGCATGTTCTTAGGGGGGAACTTGGCGCTGGTGCCGCTGGTGGGCTTCAGGTTTCGGAGAGTAGGGTGCGCGGCTGCAGGCATGAGGCTAGGGCGGGCGGGCGAAGCCATGCGCAGCTTCCTGGGCTGCGGCAGGGCTGAGAGGTTGGATGTGCGGATGACGTTCAGGACGTAGCGTTGACGTCGGTCCGATGCTAAGGCCCATGTGGTAGGCCGCAGGGCTCGCGCATCCGCGGCGCGGGCAGGGCCCTCCATGCTCTTCGGTCTCGATGTCAAGGTGCGGCCATCCGCAACCGCGCCCCCCTGGATGATGGTGGCGCGAAAGGAATCGCCCTCGCATGTTCCTAGGAGAGAGTTTGGCGGTTGTTGGGCATCAGAGCGGGGTATGTGCGCGCGTGCGTGCGTGCGTGTGTGCGCGTGTGCGCGCGTCCTACCGAGGGCCACGCAAAACTTGACATGCGGGTTTGTTGGCACGCATCCTCACCCACTCTCTATCCCCTCGGAGGCGGAGGAACAGGGGGGATTTATGATTGCGTGGCGTGTGTATGTGTGGTCGTGCGTGCGTGCGTTCGCGTGTGTGTATATATGGGATCGGAGGAGCGCCAGTCCTCAATCCTCCTCCCCTCCCCTCACCCCCTCGGCACGAGGATTGAACCTCTGTTTGCAAAGATGCTCGCCTCATATCGGATGAGGATCAGGAGAAGGAGATTCGGCCTCTCTCCTCCTGGCCTTCCCCCTCCCGGCCTCTCTCCTCCTCCTCCTCCTCCTCCTCCTCCTCCTCCTCCTCCTCCTCCTCCTACTCCTTCTCCTCCTCCTCCTCCTCCTCCTCCTATCCTTATTCCTTATTAGAATATACTCCTACTCCTCACGGGGGGCGGGGGGGGGGGGGCCCCCCCTCAGGCCGGAAGATAGGGGCCGCATCCGGGTGGTCCCATCCTAACCTGTAAAAAACAATACAAAATCAACATTTTCCTTATTTTTTCCTCTCGACATGGACGTCCTGTCGTCCACGGCGAT
>CAUYUJ010018050.1:92500-115000 GCA_963575745.1 Prorocentrum cordatum
GTCGTCCTCGCCGTGGTCGTCCTCCTCCTCGCCGTGGTCGTCGTCCTCGTCGAATTCGTCGCCCCTGTCTCTGTCGGCGTTGCCGCGTCGTCGTCGTCGTTGTTGTCGTCGTCGGTGTCGCCGGTGCCCCTATGGATGTCCAGCTGGATGCATAATGCACTACTTATGGCAATGCCCCATTCAGCCCAGCTCACTCGCCCGTCAAGGCCCGCCCGCCCGACCCGCCTGGTCGGGTCTGCCCGCCCGACCCGCCCAGGGCGGTCCGCCCGCCCGGCCCGCCCGTATGGGTCGTCGTCGCCGTCGTCGTTCCCGTCGTCTTCGGTGTCGTCGTCGTCGTCATCGTCGTCGTCGTCGTCATCGTCGTCGTCGTGGTTTTGGTCGTCGTCCGCGTCTTCCTCGTCGTCGTAGTCGGCCACGTCGTCGTCGTCGGTGTCGACGTCGTGGTTGGGGGTGGCGGGCCGGCCTGCGTATTTCGGGGACTCGACCATGTGATTCGGTGCCCCGTGGCGTGATTGTGTCGCGGCACCTCCCCCTTGACTTTGCCATTAAAAAATGCGCCCCCCCCTTCCCCTCTCCTCGCTCACCCTCTTTCCGCCTGGACACGTCCAAGGCCGCCGCCGCGGTGCCGCGCCGCGGGGCCTCGAGGCGCGCGGTGGGCATGGGGCGCTGCCCGCCCTCCGGGGTGTCGGGCTGGGCCCGTAACCCGTAACCATCGCCGCCCGAGGGCCCGCGGTCGTGGCTCCGCGGGTCGGGGGAGGAGGATGTCTCTGGGCGGCGTGTGCGTCAGGGCCAAGGGGAAGTCAGGGGGTGCGCCGTCAGGTGGGCCCCCCCTCCACTGCGCCCCCCGCGGCTGGCGTGGTCGTCGTCGTCTTCGTCTTGGCCGTCGTCGTTCTCCTCGTTTTCGTCGTGCTCGTCATCGCTGGCGCCGTCGTCGTCGTCGTCGTCGTCGTCGTCGTCGTCGTAGTCGTCAGTCGTCAGTCGTCGTCGTCGTCGTCCTCCTCCTCCTCCTCCTCGTCGTGGTCGTGGTCGTGGTCGCTCCTCCTCCTCCTCCTCCTCCTCAGGCTCCTCCTCCCTTGCCTCCTACTCTCCATTCCCCCTAGCAGGCGGACGACGAACGCGCGGGCGGGAGGCAGGGGCTGGCGGTCCGTGGGGGCGCACGCAGCGCCGCCCCACCAGCGGCCCCCCACCATAGCTGGAGGTGGGCCCGCCGCTGGCGCCGCCGGGGAAGGAGGGGGGAAGGGGAAGCGGCGCCCGCCCGGGCAGGGGGCCCCTTGGCCCCTGCTCCTTGGGGGCGGCCAGGGGGGGTGAAGGTAAAGGCTCTCAAAATCGGTCCTGGGGCTCCTCTGGGGGCCCACCTGGCGCGGCTTTTCGCCCTGGATCCGTTTTTCGAACCCCGGGGGCCCGAAAACGGCCGCAGGAAGCCGAAGAGGGCGAAAAACTTCCCCGAACCAGAAGTGGGCCACCTCAGCCCCCCAGCGGGCACCTGCTCTTCCTCCTGCTCTGCCTCCCCCTCCTCCCCCCCCTCTTCCTCCTCCCCCCCCCCTCCTCGCCCCCCTCCTCCTCCTCCTCCTCCTCTTCCTCCTCCTCCTTTTCCTGCGCCCCGTCGCGCGGCCAGGCCGAGCCGAGCGGGCGCGCGGGCCGGCCGGCGTCGTCGTCGTCAGTCGTTGCTGCTGCCACCGTCGTCGTCGTCGCGGTCGTCGTCGTCGGACGTCCAAGGGTGCTGGAATCGTTCTGAACGGTCGCGGGAGGCCTGAGCCATGGCCCGAAAACCGTCAGGGAACATCCGAAAACCATACGAAGCCCTCCAAACGCTGCGTTGACGGCGCGGGCCCTGGTTTCTGAGACCGCGTGAGCCCTTCAATTCTGAGCGATCTCAGCTCTCGGCAGGCTGCGTGGGCCGCCGACCCCCGCATTCGAATGGATCTCGCGCCGTGGTTTGCTTTTTGCTGGTCCTGGGGCCCGAAGCCGGCCCCCGAAGGGTGTTCAACCTTGAACATTCGCGCTGGCGTCGCCGCCGCGCCAACGCCGCATCCCCCGCGCGGGAACTACGGGCTGGCGTTTCCACATCGCCCCCACCCCCCCCGTCCAACCCAATCCTCCCCATTCCCCAATCGTGCCGCCTGTGGGGGCTGAACCAGATGCGTACTGGCGCACGTTGGCTCGGTAGTGAAGGTCGGGGACACCTCGGAAGGGCGTCCTCGACGTCCTTATGGTTTGGGGTACTTTGGCCCGCGGAGGGTCTCATGTTCTTGTCCGATGTTCTTGTGGCCTTGTTCCGGCCGTGGGGGATCCTTAGGTTTCCTTAGGATTCCTTACGAATCCATGGGACTCCTTGAGATTCCTGAGGAACCCATACGAATCCTAAGGAATCTCTATGTTTCCTTAGGAATCCTTACGAATACATAGGAATCCTTGAGATTCCTTAGGAATCCATAGGAATCCTTAGGAGTCTTTAGGAATTTTTAGGAATACGTAGGAATCCTTATGATTCCCTTGCTACAAATGTGTGAGGATATGGAATATATAGGAAAACATATATTTCCAGCTATGTTTTGCTACTTGTTGCTATTATTTGATATTGCTTCCTTCCCTGCTCGAACGCCGAAGAATATGGAAAATCATATAGTTACATTTTTTTTTTTTTTTACTATTTTTTGCTATTTTTTGTTATGTTGTCCTTCCCTGATCGGGCGCCGAAAAATATGATAAACTATGAAAAATGTAAGAAACTATACGAAAAATTTTTTTTTTTTTTTTTTTTTTTTTTTTAAAAAAAAAAAAAAAAAAAAAAAAAAACTTTTTTGTATGTTTTTACTATTGTTTGATATCTTTCTCCTGGGCGCCGCCCCTATTTTTCAGCAAAATAAATTCTTAAGTTATCGCCAGACTGTATGAGTCCTGTGATATTGTAACTGCACCATGCGTAGAACACGTGACACAGCCTGCAACGTATTGACGGCACATCGGCGGTGCAATAGCCTGCGGTTCAGGATCCCCGCGGGCCTTTAGCTATCTATGATTTTTTATCTGACGATGTGTTGCCGAAAGCTGGTTAGTGAAGAGACTTGTGGGTCCAACGTGGCTAATGAGAGGCCTTCACGGGCTCCTCGCTGAGGTTCTTGGGGGGTCCTCGGGGTCCTCATGCAATGCCCTCCCTAGGGTACTGGGGTTCCTCAAGCAATACCAAGCAATACAATGCGATGCCAAGCAAGACCAAACAATGTCAAGCAATGCTAAGCGATGCCAGACAATGCCAAGCAACGCCAAAGCAATACCAAGCAATGTCAAATAACGCCAAGCAACATGATGTAATTCCAAGCGATGCGAAGCCATGCCAATCAATGCCAACAATGTTACACAATGCCAAGCAGTGCCAAGCAGTGCCAAGCAGTGCTGAGCCATGCCAAGCAATGCCAAGCGATGCCAAGCAATGCCATGCAATGCCTAGCAACACCAGAGCACTGCCAAGCATTGCCAAGCAAGGTCAATCAGTGCCAAGCAATGCCAAGCAATGCCAAAACAATGTAAAGCAGTGCTGGGCAATGCCAAGCAATGCTAAGCAATGCAGCGTTTTCCAGTCATTTTGGCTCAAGCGGTTGAGCTTCAAGTATATATTCTAGCTAACCTTTTTGATCCAGGCGACTGTACCGCATCATTTTCTACACCCTGCGATTGGTCTGCGATTGTTTTTAACAGCGATGGACTCGCTGACGAGTCGGGGAACATCTCAGCGGATTCAAAGTGGCATCCCCTCCGCCATGTGCAACGCTTGCGCGTTGTGCGTCCCGCCGGGAAAATGCAGTTTCACCAGTGCCACCAGGCGGAGTACGGCCACGCCAACAACGGAAACTTGCGGATCTTCCGCGTCTTACCCCAACATAGCCGCGTTCGCACCATTCTCAGGTTCAGACGGTACTTTTGGTTCGTTGCCCAGTATGCAGCCACTGCCCACCATGCAGGAGTCCACCGTGAATTCGCTCCCCACCATGCAGCTCCTGCCGCCTTGCGAGCAGAGCGACAACGAGCAATTGGAGACCGACGACGAGTTCGACCACCCGCGCGGGCTTGGGCGGGCGGAAACCAGAGGAGGCTGCGCACCCGAGGACCCACCCGAGAACGCGCAGGACTCGGCCTGGGCGGGCCCCGGCGCCGCCCAGCTGGCTTCCCGCGAGCGCCCGCCTGCTCGGGCAGCCAGCGGCGCGCCCCCGCTCCACGGCGGCGCCGGAGCAGCGCCGACCAGTGCGCCCGGCATGCCGCCGCATTCCGCCGCCGGGGCGGCGCCTGCCGGGAGGTCCCGGCAGGCGGAGCCCGCCCGCGCCGGGGGCGGGGCAGCGCCCGGCGCGGGCCTCGCGGCGCAGGCGGGGCGGCCGATCTGCGGCGGCCGCGCAGGAGCCTCCGGCGGCAAGCTCGCGGCCGCCAGCAGGGCGCTGGAGATGCAGCGGGCCAGGATCCTGGAGCTGGAGCAGGAGGTGCAGGAGGCCAGGCAAAGAATTCTCCAGCAAGAGGCCGACCTGACGGAGCTAGAGCTCCAACAGGATGAACCCGTGGCCAGGGCGTTGGTGCCGATGGAGAAGGCAGCGCCCGTCGCCCCTGGCGCTCCAGCCATTACCACGGTCGTGATCCGCAACCTTCCAATGGCTGTGACGCAGGGCGACCTTCTGGTCCTCATGAACCAGTCTGGCTACGCGAACCGCTATGACTTCGCCTACGCACCAACGGACTTTCACGCTCGGACTACGAAGGGTCACGCGTTTGTGAACTTTATCACCCCGAGTGACGCCCTCGAGTTCATCGCCGAGTGGAACGGGTCGCGGCTGGCCATGGCTGGACCCGCCGCGCCCGTCCTCGAGGTCATGGCGGCACAGTTGCAGGGCTACGAGGAGAACGCCAGGAGGTGGAGTGCGAGGCGGCTGCGTCGCACGAAGAACCCTGAGCTCCACCCTTTCTTCGCCCAGAGGTGAACATTCGGCTGCACAAATCGAGTGTGAAAAAGTGATGAAGGTGGAGAGCAATAAACGTTGATGATGAGGAGCTCACCTTGACCTTAAGCTCTCATCTATGGGTTGGGTGTCAAACTATCCCGAGGTGATCGGTGGCATATTGGCGTTCTGGCATTATTTGAGTTTTTTCACGAGCTTGCATTCCTTGTGTGATGGCTCTGCTTTTTGAACACGGCTGTGTCGACTGGGATTAGTGCCATGTCGTGTCCTCACCATTTCCATGCTCCGTTTTTGTTGGTCGTGCTCACGAGGGCCTCGGTCTGGGCGTTGTCCAGTCAGATCGGCCTATGTTCCTGGCGTGACGCGAGCATCGCTAACAGCATGCCCCTACAGAAAAAAAAAAAAAAATGCAGCGTTTTCCAGTGCTATGTGTTGCATTGTTGTGTATTGTTCGTATTTGCTTCTGAGTTGCCCTGAACGAAGACCCCTAACTGGGGTCGGGCCTGGTTCATCTGGCCGCAGAATGGCCTAATATTCTCTCCAGCTGCCGCCATGAGGGCCAGAAAAGACCACAAAAGCCCCGAAGGCCGGAGGGCGCCTCAAGAAGGTCCCAACATGACCACCAGTGAGGGCCCAAAGAGGTCCCCAAGACAGGACCGCTAGCGACATCTCGTGCCCTCTCACTAGTAGGTCGCTTTCTGTCCCCTTGCTGGCCAGGTCTCAGGTTCCCCTGGTGGCCCATTGGACCGGCGAGTGCACATATCCGGTACTTACAACGATGGGGGCCAAGTCCTTTCAGAACGGATGGTGTCTTCTGCGCGAGTTGTCCCGTCTCGGCATGAGCGGTTGAATTACCTGTCGTAAGCTTGCCTTGACGCTGTCTAAATGCAGGCTCTTCGGCACATCATGTTGATGAGTATTGACGTGTTTATTGTCTCGCACCGAGCAGTTTCAAATCTCACCGTTCCAGCCCTCTCAGTGGCATTTCATGTAGCAGGGTTATCGCTTTCTTACTCTTTCAGTCCTGGGTCCCAGGCATGTTGCAGAGCAATCTGAATCTCACCCTCCAGCAATCCCAGACTCCCGCCCTTCCGCTTGTCGACCAAGTGGGGGTCGGTAAGGCTTCGAATAGGTCCGCTCCTGGTTGTCGGGCCCTGCTCGTGGCCTTCTCGCGACTGACATCCTGCTCGTGGCAGACACGCAGCGCTGCCACTGGGGCCTTCAGGGGCGCTCCCTCTGGGGCCACAGAACGTGTGTGACGGATGTGCCGAGATGGAACCCGAGTCCGCGTGATAGTGCTGCCACCGGGGCCTTTGGTGGACCTCCTTGCGGGGCCACGAACCGTGAGAGAGGTGTGCCGACATGTACCCGAGTCCGCATGCGGGTTCTGCCACCGGAGCCTTGGTTGGAGCTTCTTATGGGTCTGTGAAGTATGTGAGGTGTCCCGACATGGGCACGGGGATCATCAGGATGACGATCTCGATCATGAGCTATCTTGGTGATGATGATGATGATGATGATGATGATGGCGATGCTGGTGGTGATGGTGATGGTGATGACGATGATAATGGTGATGGTGGTGGTCGTGGTGATGCTGATGATGCTGCTGCTCATGAGGATGACGACGCTGACACTGATTACGTTGGTGATGATTATGACGATGATGATGGTGGTGGTGGTGTTGGCGGTGCGGCTGCCGATGATGACGACGACGAGGACAATGATTATGATGTTGATGATAATGACGATGATGCTTCTGATGACGACGCTTGCGATTATGGTGGGGGTGATGATGAGGAGCATGCTGGTGATGACGACGACGATGATGATTATGATGCTACTGATACTGATGATGATAATGTTGATGCTGATGCTTCTGCCAATGATGATGATGATGATGATGAAGATGCAGATGATGGACGCTGATGCTCATTATGCTGATGCTGAACATGATGATGTTCATGATGTTAATGGTGTTCATGTTGATTATGCTGATGATGATGATGCCGATTCTGATTACGCTTGCGGTTGGGATGATGATGGTGGTGGTGGTGCTGACGATGATGATGATGCTGATGATTATACTTCTGATGATTCTGATGATGATGTTGATGATGCTGATCGTGAACATGATAATTACGACGTTGACGATGATACTGCTCATGATGATGCTGATGTTGCTGTTGCTGCAGATGCTGATCATGATTCTGTTAATGATGCTTCTGCGGATGGTGATCATGACGATGATGGAGATGCAGATGATGATGCTGATGCTGATGCTCATTATGCTGGTGCTGATCATGATGATGTTAGTGGTATCAATGATGATGGTCATGATGATGTTGATGTCGATTCTGATTACGCTTGCGGTTCTGATGTTGGTGGTTGTGATGCTGGCAATGCTGATGATGATGACGATGCCGATAATGATGATAATGATGATGATTTAAATGATTCTGATGATGCTCATGATGATGACGATGTTGCTGATGCTGATGATGATGACGATGATGATGCTGCTGCTGCTGATAATGCTGCTGTTGCTGCTGCTGATGATGATGATGGTGTTGATGATGCTGATGATGCTGAATATGCTGATGATGACGATGATGGTGGTGATGGCGGTGCCGATGACGATGCTGATGCCGATTATGTTGTGTACGTTTCAGGGTGAATCTGACGATAAGAACGCTGATGTTAATGATTGTGACGACGATGATGACGATGATTATGATGTTTTTGATGCTGATGCTTATCATTATGGTGCTGCCGCTGATGATGATGCTGACGATGAGGTTGATGCTGATGATGATGATGATGATGTTGATGATGACAATGATGACGGTGATGGTAATGGTGATGATGCTGTTGATGATGCTGATGATGTTGATCATGATGACGACGATGCTGATTATGATTATGAACATGATACTGAATATGCTGGTGATACTGATGATGCTGCTGATGATGATGCTGCTGATGATGATGTTGATCATGCTGATCATGATGATGATGGCGATGTTGATGATTCTGATGATGTCGATACTGATGATGCTGCTGATGATGTTGATGATGCTGATGATGATGATGCTGGTGATGATGATAGTGACGATCATGATTCGTGATGATGATGCTGATGGTGATGATGATGCTGGTGTTGATGATGCTGATGCTGATGCTGATTAGGATGATCAGCTGATCATGCTGATGATCATGATCATGATTCTGATGATACTGATGAGGATGACGAGGACGATGATGCTGCTGATGATGATGACGATGCTGATGATGATGATGATGATGATGATGATGATGATGATTTTGACGATGATGATGATGATGATGACGACGATGATGATGATGATGATGATGCTGATGATGATGATGATGATGATGATGATGATCATGATCATGATCATGATGGTGGTAGTGGTGGTGTTTTTGCCGATGATGACGATGCCGACGATGATGGTTAAGCAGTTGTAGACGCTTGTGATGATTACGGCGACGATGGTGGTGATGATGTTGCAGGTGATGGTGGTGATGATAGTGGCGGTGATGATTATACGGATGATTTTGACATGCGGAGAGCAGAAGCAGGGATGGGAGGAAGGAGGGAGGGATGAGGGGGAGAAGGAGCAGGAGAAAGAAGTGAAGGACGAACGCGGGGCGATGCGGATCCAAAACGTAGACCCAACGCCACTTGAGGGTTGGGAAACATGTTTCACGGCCAACGAGGCCACCGACCAATCACTCCGAACCCCCCTGCAGGGCTCACGGAGCCCAGGGTGCGAAGGGAAAGGGGGAAGCCGAGGAGGAGAGCGGTGAGAGGGACCCCCCAGGGCGCATCGGGCCCCCCCTTGGCCAGACCCCACTGCACCCCCTCCCACGGCCGGAAGAAGATGAGCTCGGCGGGAATTATTCTCTTTGTCGACGCGTCCAACACGCGTGCGACTGGAAGCGGGCCGGCACTTCGCTCCGACTCCGGCACATCTCAACACGTGGACTCTTCTAGGCCTCTTAGATGGGGTCGGAGCAGGTGGGGTCGGAGGATCGCGCCGCATCGCCGATGCATCCACGATGCATCGTCGATGCGGAGCCCGATTTTCTCCACGCCGACGTCGCTGATGCGTCGCCGACGTCGGCGATGCATCGACGATGCATCGCCGCTGCATTGGCGACGAGGCGCGATCCCACATCTCCTCGGGCCCCACCTGGGAGGCCTATGACTCAGGTCTCGCCTCTCTGTGCTGCCGCTCTCTCTCGAGCGCTCGCGAGCGAGCCAGAGTCCGGGTGCGGGCGGGTGCGATTTCGCAGGTGCCGGACAGGAGCCCACCACAGCGCCCCCGCTTCCCCCCCCCCGGGTGGCGCTGCAGCCTGGCCTCTGGGAGCTTGGCCGCCGCCCTGGGCGAGGCGACTGGACGGAATGGACGAGGACGAAGCCGAGCGGAACGAGCTGCTCCAGGACATCTTCCAGAAGCTCGATCGGAACCACAACGGGAGTCTCGGTTTCGACGAGCTGCTGAAGCTCTGCAGATGCCGCGACGCAGCGGACGAGCGCGCATTCCACGGCATCTGGGACTCCGTCTGCAGGGAGTACGGTGCGCCCGGGAGGGGCCTGAATTTCGAGCAGTTCCTTCGGTACACCAGCGAGGAGAGCAGCAGTGGACACTGCTTCACAGAAGACCTGCCCGCGATCAGCAGGGCCATCGAGGAGCAGCTGAGCCAGGAGTTGCAGGACATGAGACGGGGAGAGCTCGACCGAGACTGCATAATCGCAGGCTGGCTTCACAAGCGTGGTCCCAACGCTGACTACGCTTGGATGCGTCGCTACTGCCGGCTCAGGCCTGGCATCCTGGAGTATTTTGAGGATGGTACGGGCGAGACCAAGAAGGGCGACGTAGAGCTCGGACCCAGCAGCGTTGCGATAGAGATGAGGAATCCAAAGGCGCCCGGCGATGCTGCCAAGCACAAAGACCGGAAGTGCGGGTTCGTGCTGGACCCGGATCCGCAGGGCGGGGCAAAGCGTCGCTTGTTTTACTTCGACGCGGCCGCCGCCCCGGACGGTCTCGAGAGCGAGGCCGGCGGCACAGACGTTCCAAAGCAGCCACCTCCCCGATCTCTCACCGCGCTCCGTCCTGCTCTCCCTGATTGCCTTTCCCTCGCACCCCGCCAGCCTCCTACAGTGGAGACCCATGCCAAGAAACACCGGGCTTACCTCCAGGGTGCCCTGGGTTCCTCGGGCTGCGATGGTTCTGCTATGGAAGGCGTGACGTGCCCACACCAAGAGTCCATGGACGCCCCGGGGCCTCAGTATTGGGTTTCTTGCGGGAGGCTTCTCGTGGACTGACCTCGTCTGTAGGAGGAGGAGGAGGAGGAGGAGGAGGAGGAGGAGGAGGAGGAGGGGGAGGAGGAGGAGGAGGGATAGGGGGAGGAGGAGAGGAGGAGGAGAGAGGAGGAGGAGGAGGAGGAGGAGGAGGAGGAGGGGGAGGAGGAGGGGGAGGAGAGGAGGAGGAGGAGGAGGAGGAGGAGGAGGAGGAGGAGGACCTCCCCTGCTGCTGCTGCTGCTGCTGCTGCTGCTGCTGCTGCTGCTGCTGCTGCTGCTGCTGCTGCTGCTGCCCACCGCGGGCAGCCGCGGCACGAGCGAGCTCACGGTGCGCCGAGCGGCCCGCACGCCACGGAAGAGCGCGCGCGCTGCGGAGAGGAAAAGAGGAGACGCCGGGCCCGTGCGGCGGGGCCTGCCCAGGTCCAAGGGAGCGTTCGATTTTTGCAGGGAAGCTGGAAGAAGTGCCCTTACGTCGGGCACGTCCCTCTACAGGAGGAGAATACACATATATGTATAGTTATGTGTATGTTTATATATATAGATGTGTAAAAATGAATAGTTTTACATTTTAAAGATCGTATGGGGACGGTCTTCCGGGTATTCTCGACATGCCCGAGGAGGAGGACATGCATACTTGGGAGGGCATGCCCCTCCCCGAGGAAATGTCCCCCGACATGCCCTTCGGGAGCCATTTCGGGGAGGGCATGCCCGACCGACAAGTGGCCAGGGCCAGCCTTCCCACTCTGTCCGGCCCTGGCCGGTGTCCTTTCGCTCCTCCACCCCCGGCGACCGAGTCCCAATTGCTTCGGGTCTGTTCCAGCAGGGCTCGAGCCAAACGACGTTTTGGCAATCTCGTGGACCGTTTTCGTTTTGACTTCGTTTTGCAGCAGATGTGGAACGAAGACAGAACTAGGGATGACGAAAACAAACCGAAAACGGAAAACATTGTTCAACCCGAGCCCTGTGTTCCAGCCCCTGCCAGCTTTTCTGGCCCTGGCCACTTCCACTTTCACTGACTTTCCAACATCCGCTGTTTCCTGCTAGTCGTCGTCGTCGTCGTCGCTAGTCGCTGCCACCGCCGTCGCCGTCGCCGTCGTTGGTCGTCGGTCGTCGTCCCCCTCCCCTCGTCTTCCTCCTCCTCCTCCTCCTCCTCCTCCTCCTCCTCCTCCTCCTCCCCCTCCTCCTCCTCCCCCTCCTCCTCCTCCTCAGCTTCTCTGTATTCCCGCGCGGCAGCGGGCGGCACCAGGGGTGGGGGGGAGGGGGAAGGGGTGGGGGCGGTCATGCCATGCTTCGGGCCGGCGCCGTCTACGTCTAGGATTATCGGGAGCCTCGAGACGGGGGTCAATGCAAACGGGGGTCAGCCAGAGCGCCAGATCTTGCAGGATCCTGCAGAGCCAGGCTCCCATTGACCCGGGTTTGGGTGCAGGATCCTGCAGGATCTTGCAGGATCCTTCGCATTGACCCGGGTTTGGGTGAAGGGTCTTGCAGGATCTTGCAGGATTCTGCAAGGCCTGGCTGACCCGGGTCTGGATTGACCCGGGTCAGAAGATCCCCGAGATTAAGTCGGGCATGTCCCTCTACCGGAGGAATATTCAAAAATAGTCAGGGGACGATTTTTTGACTTTGGATTTGTTGAGTCTTTGTAATCTCTCCGCCCAACATCCGCCTGTATGAGGACATGCCCGACTTAGGTCTAGGAGCAACCAGAGCAAACTTAAAGATCAGCGTGGATCGTGACGTTACCTGGGTGGGGTGGGGGTCAGCCCAGGACGGTGACTGCCATTATTGCGAAAAAGAGCGAATCGCTCTCCAGAGTGTTCTAGTAGGGCTTGTGCCCGTACCTGCTGCTCTGGCCCGCTGCCCTGCTCCTGAAGCCTGGGACCCTGCAGGCTGGGATGGGGAAGGGAGGCCAAGGTGGGCGACGAAGGGGAAGCAGGGCACAGTTTCATGGTGTGCCACGGGGTTCTCGCTACTCTTCTTGGGCCTCTGGCAGGGGTCAGGGCGGCGGGTCGCTCTTTCGGTGGTGAACCTCCCACAGCACACACGGAGGACAGGCAAATTTTTGGACACTCTCCTGGCACAGTGCTGCACATGTCCTGTCCCGCCCCCAGCCTGCAGCATCCGGGGTCAGTGACGGGGCAAGGCCGTCGCACGCGGCTTTTGCTCTGAGCAGGGCGTGGTCTGAGATATCTGCAGCTCGAAGTCTTGTGCCTTTTCCCACCCAGATCGGGGAAACGTAACTCTCGAGCACGTCGGAACTCGGGTTTGCCGACGCTTTTTGACGAGCGCGTCCTGGGCTTTGACGGTCCATTGACGTTTGCAGCGGGAGTTCGCGTCAAATTTCAGGCTGGGCTTCGTCATCTTCATGATCGCCCCGTCAGGCCAACCCGAGTCCCCCGAGCCCGAGTCTCACGTCTCCCCGACAAGAGGGTGTGGGCTTGCCCTACTGCTTTTGGGCTCTCGCGCTTTGCAGGGTCTCGAGAGGGGCCCAAGCAATTCTGAGTGCATGGGCCACTCGTTTAAAGCAAACACCCATTTGTGATCGTTTTTTTCGTTGTTTTGCCGATCGGCGCGGGCTCTCGTACCCCCCCCTCCCCCGCTATGGAGTAGACCTGGCTGTTTTTGGCGCCTGTTTCGAGCAGGTGGAGTCCCTCTCCCATCGGACACGTTGTTGCAAACAGTCGCATTAAGCAGAGGTCCAGAGCCAGACCCCCCCCTCCCCCCCCTTCCGCGCAATGTCGAATCGCCGAATAAGATAACGCTCACCTTACAGTCAACCCGCATAGTAAGGATGATCACTTTTCCTAACGGTACCCTTGCATCCTTGCCTCCTCGGTCCATCCTTGGCCGCTTTCGTTGGCCGCGCCCCGCTCGATGAGCCTCGAAGCGGCCTTTCCACGGTCCTCCCGTACCTCGCGTCCTTTATGCTACGGGTCGACTGTGTTATATTCGCAGAAGCCCTTCTGGTAGAGTTTGAGCTCCGCGGGCGGGTGACTGGGCATCCCCATCGCGGGGCAACCTGCGCATATCGAATTTGTCGAGAATTTCTAAAAGCCCGCCGAAGCGTGAGCTCTCGGCCGCAGGCCAGCGAGAGCTACCTGAGGGCTTGGATCCAGGGCGTGAAGACCGCAGCCGGGGGGGTGTCGGGCCAGTCGGGCGCCGTCGGGGAGTGGACCTTCCTGGTGCTTCGCGACGCGAAGGTGTACAAGGACTGTGATGATGGTGGTGTTGATGTGGATGCTGATGCTGATGATGATGCTGCTGATGATGATTCTGATGCCGATGATGCTGATGATGACGATGGTGCTGCTGCTGCTGATGATAAAGGTGATGATGATGCTGATGATACCGATGAGGATGACGATACTGACGACGATGATGATGCTGCTGGTGATACTGCTGATCATGGCGATGATGATAATGATCATGATACTGAGGATGATGCTGCTGATGTTGATGATTATGCTTATGATGATGATGCTGATCCTGATGCTGATGCTGCTGATGATGATGAATAATGATGGTGCTGATTCTTCTTCTTCTTCTTCTTCTTATTATTATTATTATTATTTCTCTTCTTATTTTAATGGTTATTATTATCATCGGTGGCGTGTTGTAGAAATACTGGAGATGAAGAAGACCGGCATATTGTTGGGTTTGACGGGAAGCCGCAACCGCGCGGTGCAGCCGCATGTTCCTGGGGGGGGGCCCTCCCCCGGCTCAGACGCGCCGCCGTAGCTTCCCGGGGCAAGCGCCCGTGAAACGCGCCCCCTCAAAGATATCCCTCCGAGGGGGTACGCTCGAAGACGAAGAGGGCGGGTATCGAAGGTTTGGGATATACGTGTTGAGAGGCCGGCGAGCAAGCGAGAGCGAACCTTCTTGAAGTGAATGTTGTGTTGCTTGTTGAACTCTCACTCATAGAAACAATTGTTGTTGATCCCCCTGCCTGGTGACCATTGAAGCTTTCAATTAAAATGCTGTTCCCAGGGCTCGCACCTGTTTTTTTACACGGGAAGGTGAGGTGTCTCCAAACAGCGACCCTGGCCCCCAGTTTACAACAACAGCGGCTCCCGCCTGATACTTCATCACGATGCATTTCCAAATCGTACTCTCGCGCGGGACTTCCTCACACATTATACAGGTATCTTGCTCTCGCATGGGATTTCCTTGCAGTTTATTCAGACGCCGCGTCCTCGACACTCAGGAACCATGTTCTCCCCTTGGATTTCCTCACGATTTGTTTTAGAATCGCGCTATCGGTGAAGACTTCCGCGCGATTCATGCAGGACGCGCGCTTCCGCACCCCGTCTGCTCGACCTGGCTGTCTGGGCCCGCCTTTCCGACCCGCCATTTGGGGCGTTAAGGTCTACCCACCCTCTCTCCTGCTCCATCCTTCTCTGTTCTCCTTGTCCATTCTTTCCATCTGTCCTCTCTTGCCCTGCCTTAGGGCTGCACGACATGCGCGTTGCACGTAAGAAAGGTAAACTCCTAAGGAGTACGATCGAAAACTAAGAGGACGGGTATCGAAGGTTTGGGATTTACGTGATGAGTGGCACGCGGTCGACAGTAACACGTATTGTTGTTATGATTGATGTTGTTGTCGTCGTTGTTGTTGTTGCTGTTGTTGCTGCTGCTGATACAGTTGTTGTTGTTGTTGTTGTTGCTGTTGTTACTGTTGTTGTTGTTGCTCATGGCGTTGATGCTGTTTTTCTTGCTGCGGTTGTTGTTGCAGTTGTTGTTATACTTGTGGATGCAGCTGCTGTTGTTGTTGTTGTTGAACATTATTTATTCTAAAGAATAATTATTGTTGGGACCCCTGGTGCGCGACCCCCTCGCCGCGCCTAGGCCGCAGCCTCATTTTCATAATTTTCGTGAGGAAGTCTCAGGCACAAAATGTGAACCAGATCCGGTTGTGTTGTTACGATCGGTTTTCCCTTGCAAAAAATCAGGCAAAGTGGACATTTCTTGTTCTAACATAACCAAACTTCAAGAATCCCTTGCAAAAAATAAGGTAAAGTGGACATTCGCGCGCGCAAGACGAAATCCTTCCAAAACCTTAGTGTTCGTAGCGATTTTAACATAAAAACATAAAAAAAACAATGGTTTTTCAAAAAAAAAAAAAGCGTCAAACTTTCATCCCGCGCGCTCTTGCGGATTTGTAGGAAACCCAACACTTTTTAAACATTTCTGTCAAACGGGCTTTCGCGAGCCACTTTTTCACGTGCTTCGAACTTCTCCAACAACGGTTGCGCACCTGTTAGGGCCATCATCCCTGTCAAATAATACCATGCGGGACACATTCGTTTTTTCTTCGCGCGCGCACGCCGAAATCTTCAAAAACCATTGGGTTTCTTAGGAATTTTAGCACCGCGCAACATAAAATCATACGAATCGCACCGTAGGTTGTCGAAAAACATCTGTACGAATTTTCAAAATTTCTACCCGTAGTCACACAAGTCACTGTACCCATGCGCCAGTGTAGTAGCCACGGTCGTCCGCAGGCCACGAAGTGAAGTGTCCGAACGTCATAGGGCGGGAAGCTGGGTGTGGGTGGTGGCGAAGAGTCGTTTGGAAATGTGGTAGAGCTTGAACCGGCCCCCCCACAAAGTGGGGGTATTGGCGGGCGTCGTATGAAAACCCTGGCACTGGTGAGAACGGAGTGCCCCCACGTGCTAGTAATTGTTGTTGTTGTTGTTGTTGTTGTTGTTGTTGTTGTTGTTGTTGTTGTTGTTGTTGTTGTTAATGCTGCTGCTGTTCCTGTTGCTGTTCTCGCATGCTTGAGCATAAGTATGTTTTCCCCCCAGTGCACATTGTGGTGTCCTTCCATTCGCGTGTTTCTCCCAGGGTTCGCACTCTGTTTTGTCGAGGTCAAGTCGTGGGGCTCATACTGCGCCCCCTGGGGGGGGGGTCGGCTGCGGACGGGGGAGCCGAAAGGGGGGGTAGTTTCCGTAGGGGGAGAAACAAGGGGGGGGGAGGGGGGCGAGGGCTTCCGATGAGGGAGGTGCAAGTGAGGGGGGACTGCTTGCAGATGCAGGGGTCGCAAGGGGAAACAAAACGGGAGGGGGGGTTGCATTCGGCAGGGAAGCTGAAAGGTGTGTGTGTGTGTGGGGGGGGGAGATTCTGGAACGCGAAGGAGGGGGGAGGCTTCCGACAAGGGAGACCACTTGGGCGGGTAACCAGGGACATTCCTCTGTGGTCGGTTTTTGCTGACAGTGTTTCTAAACCTCATGATCGGAGCGATATAACAGGCGTGGCGCTGGGGCACTCCGAAGAGGAGCCGCCGGGGATGGGAACGCTTGCCCGTTCGCTGCCAGATTGTGAGGATTTCTTGAGTGGTTCGTTCGTTGGCTGGCTCAGTTTTCTGTTTTATTATAAGATAGCTGAGGGCTACGATCACCGCGATATATGTAAGGGCTTCGCCAACTGCCGCTGGCCTCCTCTCCCGGATAGTGGGGTCTGCAAAAGCTATGTTGTGAGGCCTGGGTGCCGTCGTCAAGCAGCATCGGGGCTCCGAAGGGGGGCCCCTTGACATATCCAGGTGGGCATTGCTCAATTTACGATGGAGTATTGCCTCGGAGACGCGAGGATTGAATATTCTACGAGGTTTCGGAAGCGCGAGCACAGTAGAATTTGTGATAGATCATGAATATTTTGTACTTTACGAGGGACTTGAGTTTCGGGGGCGCGAATCTGGAGGAATCTCCGAGGGAGTATGGTTTCGGTGGCGCCATTTTTTGGAAACAATCATATCTGTATGTGTACATATATATATATATATATATATATATATACATATAACGGCGCACCGGGTCCGGGGGCCCGGGGCCGGGACCTCGACCACAAATGTGGGCTCCGGGGGGCCCGGAGGCTCGTCGGGGCTTGCCGGAGGCCTCCCCGGTCAGACAAGACGGCCCAAGAAGCGCCCAAGACGGCCCAAGAAACTTCCAAGAGGCCTCCAAGAGGGCTCCGAGATGCTGAAGATGGCCTCCAGACGTCCAAGGACGCCCCCAAGAGGCCCCAAGAAGCCTCCAACATGCGTCCCAAGAGGGCCCCTAGACGCAAAAATTGGCCCATTCCCTTCGTAAAACGTACATTTTTCACAAAGTTGCCTTTTGGGCTTTCCGACGTTACAGGACGGCCCAAGAGGCGCCCAAGACCGCCCCAAGACGGCCCAAGAAGCTTCCAAGAGGGCCCCAGGACAGCCCAAGAGGGCCCCAAGACGGCCCAAGAGGCGCCCAAGATGGCCCAAGAGGGCCCCAAGACGGGCCCAAGAGGGGGCCCAGAGGGGGACCACGAACCGCAAGCTCGAGCCTTCCGCCCCAAGAGGCCGCCAGGAGGCCCCCAGGAGGCCCCTCAAGAGGCCCCAGGAGACCCCAGACGTCCAAGGACGCCCCCAAGAGGCCCCAAGAAGCCTCCAACATGCGTCCCAAGAGGGCCCCTAGACGCAAAAATTTGCCCATTCCTTTCGTAAAACGTACATTTTCAACAAAGTTGTCTTTTGGGCTTTCCGACGTTACAGGACGGCCCAAGAGGCGCCCAAGACCGCCCCAAGACGGCCCAAGAAGCTTCCAAGAGGGCCCCAGGACAGCCCAAGAGGGCCCCAAGACGGCCCAAGAGGCGCCCAAGATGGCCCAAGAGGGCCCCAAGACGGGCCCAAGAGGGGGCCCAGAGGGGGACCACGAACCGCAAGCTCGAGCCTTCCGCCCCAAGAGGCCGCCAGGAGGCCCCCAGGAGGCCCCTCAAGAGGCCCCAGGAGACCCCAGACGTCCAAGGACGCCCCCAAGAGGCCCCAAGAAGCCTCCAACATGCGTCCCAAGAGGGCCCCTAGACGCAAAATTGGCCCATTCCCTTCGTAAAACGTACATTTTTCAACAAAGTCGCCTTTTGGGCTTTCCGACGTTACAGGACGGCCCAAGAGGCGCCCAAGACCGCCCCAAGACGGCCCAAGAAGCTTCCAAGAGGGCCCCAGGACAGCCCAAGAGGGCCCCAAGACGGCCCAAGAGGTGCCCAAGATGGCCCAAGAGGGCCCCGAAACGGGCCCAAGAGGGGGCCCAGAGGGGGACCACGAACCGCAAGCTCGAGCCTTCCGCCCCAAGAGGCCGCCAGGAGGCCCCAAGGAGGCCCCTCAAGAGGCCCCAGGAGACCCCCAAGAGGCCCAAAGGAGGCCCCGAGAAGCCCCAAATCGGCCCCCAAAATGCTTCGAACCTGCTTCCAGGAGGCCCCCGACACGTTCAGAGGCTCCCGAGAAGCTACGTCAAACTCCCAGCGAGCGACGGGACGAGGCCCCCCACAAAATCACAAGAGGCTCCACAGGCGGCCCAAGAGAGCCCCAAGATGGGCCCGAGAGGGATTCCACGCAAGTTGTTATTGTATGGCTCGGGAAAGGACGAGGATGAGGAGGAAGACGAGGAGGAGGAGGAAGAGGAGGAGGAGGAGGAGGAGGAGGAGGAGGAGGAGGAGGAGGAGGAGAGGGAGGAGGAGGAAGAGGAGGACGTTCGCGTGACCGACCCGAGACCCATTTTTTTTGCCACCTTGGAGTCCCAGTGGGGGCCGAAAGTGGCCCCACGAGGCCGTCGAGAGAGCCCTAACAGAAACCCGAAAGGACTCCAAGTGCGCCCAACAGGTCTCGAGTGAGCTCTAAACAGCTCCCAAGAAGGCTCCAAGATTGCCAAGAGCGCCCGGAGGAGGAGGAGGAGGAGGAGGAGGAGCAGGAGGAAGAGGACGAGGCGGGGGAGGAGGGAGCGGAGGAGCAGGAGGAAGGCGGCAGAGGAAGAGGTGGAGGCGGAGGCAGAGGAGGAGTCGGACCCCTCTCCGGAGTCTGAACGCAGTGGCCGTCTCGAGGCACACTTTGCCGCCGCCGCCGCCGAGAGCGCGTGGGCCGCACCCCTCTCGACATGGAGCCCTTTCGGGAGGGGTTCCAAAGCTTCCTCAAGGCCGTGTTGGGCACCCGTGGAGCCCTCTTGAGGTTCTGTTAGGGCTCTCTGGAGCCTCTCTTGGGTCCAGTTTCGGCCCCCACTGGATGTCGAAGACGGCAGAAAAAAGTCCTCAGATCGGTCACGCGGGAACTCTTTGGCGTGACCGATGTTGGAACCCTCTTGGAACCCTGTTGGGTCGCTCTTGGGCGACCTTGGAGCTCCCTCGGGGTCTTGTTAGGACTCTCTCGAGTGGCTTTTGGGGCCACTTTCGACCCCCAGTGGGGCTCCAAGTAGCAAAAAAAGGGGTCTCGTATCGGTCGCGCGAACGCTCTTTCGCGTGACCGATGTTTGTGCTCCCTTGGAGCCCTCTTGAGTCCCTCTTGGGGCATTTTCGGAGCCGTCGTGGATTCCAAAATGAGTTCAAAGGTGGCTGAAACAAAGACCCAAGATCGGTCACGCGAGAACTCTTTCGCGTGACCGATGCTGGGGCGGACCTGGAACCTTCCTGGAGCCTTCTTGGAACTCTCTCGGGGCTGTCTTGAGACCATGTTGTGGGAAGCTTTGGGCTCTCCGTGAGGTATCCCGTGGTTTTCATTCCCCTGGAGAGAGGCAGGAGGAGGAGGAGGAAGGAGGAGGAGGACGAGGAGGACGAGGAGGAGGAGGAGGAGGAGGATGAAGAGGAGGGAAAAGGGGGTAAAGGCCCCCTGTGGTCACCCGTGGAGCTCTCTCGAGCACTCCTGGGGCCTTATTGGAGCTCTCTCGGAGCAGTCTTGGGCCCGTGTTGCGGGGTGCTTTGCGCCATAAACGACCTCCGGAGGCGACGTAACGTTGACAGGGCGAGAGCTCGCAAGCCCGGGAGACCCTGCCAGGGTCGGCGGTTCTTTAGCGAAGAGTTGGTTCCAGCAGCCTTGGGGCGAACGCCTGGATGGGCGCGGGACTTTTCCTCAACCACCGCACCAGATCCGTTCCCAAACACTGCGTCGGCCGCCGCCATTCCGCCATGTTCGCCCTTTCTTCCCTCTCGTCGTCAACGTTAGTTTTCTTTTCGATTGTCATCCCTTTCCTTCCTTCCTAGCGTTCGACGTCGAAGTCACGCGAATCGCTGTTCCGCTTTCTTAGTTTTCCCTCTCGACGACCTGGACGCCGACGCGGCGGACGATGTCGACGTCGGCGCTGGCAGCTCGACGACCACGGCGACGGTTGCACCGACGTCGTCGACGACGCGCCGCGAGGACAGTATAGTAAGGATTGTATCCTCTGGCTGCCATCGCGCCGACTTGTTTCCAGTGCGTGGTAGCTTCCAATGCGAAGCGAGCGGGCGCCGACTGGCCTCTGACGTCGTGCAACCCGGCGGTCGCGGTGACTTACGCGGCGCCAGGGGTAACCCGAGCGTGCCTAGCTTATCTGTTCGCCTTTGGCACATTCCGCCGCAATGCCCAGAGCGCGGGCATACTGCTTAGAGGCGTTCGCGCGTCAGTTGCCCCCCTCCGCCCATCCACGAAACGACGTTTAGGACGCTTCATGCCTATTGTGACTGGCTTCGACTTCACAGCTACCAGAACGCCCTTGCTTCGCTTCTACGATGCGATGGCGGACCAGACAGTGGAGTGCCTTGCTGACCGGGCCATCGAGCTTCGAGAGAGCAACGCCGCTTCGCGATTTCCCCCGCCCTGCAACGTCACGCACGCACGCGCGCGCGCGCGACCTCCCACCGACACTTCAGGTCGAACGACGCCGGTTGGGACGACGTGGCCATTCCTTCCGTTTCCGAGTGTCCACGCCGGACCATTTGCTCGAAAAAACACACGGTGAGCCACAGGTACAGAACAATTGAATGTCTCATACGCGCGCGCACCTCGAGCGGGCTGCGGGTTCATTATCCTCGCGGTAGATCTTGCAACGCTTGCCGCGTCGAGAAGATGAACCCCGTGCTCTCAGTCACGCTGGCGCAATCCCGCAAACCCCAAACATCGCAAACTCACGTCAGCCGAACTCAAAACATAGATACACTCCGACCACTTACGTGTACGCATATCGTGCGCTACTACAGATATGGCGTCGCGCTTACACCTTGCGTCGGCGGGGGCGGATTGCCAGATAACTGGCCGCGCTGAGAGCTGTCGCGCGCCTTCTGTCGCGTGGCGGCTTGGGCAGTGAGGAAACGGAAGATACGGCGGCGGCGGCGGTGGAGGTGGCAAGTGGGGGGAAGAGGAGGAGGAGGAGGAGGGAGAGAAGAACGAGGAGGAGGAGGAGGGCGCAGGATTCAGGCAGAAGGACTAGCAAGCGGGACGACAGGGACGAGGCCATGATCATGAGAGAGAAGGGAGGGGACAGAGGGGCATTCCCAGGCAAGCTAAATATACTCTCATATCGCCATCCCTTGCGCAGAGAGCCGCGCACAGCTGACACGAGAGTCAAGTAACGCCCTTCTCCTCCTCGACGTGCTCTTGCTCCTCCTCCTCCTCCTCCTCCTCCTCCGCGTCCTCCTCCTCCCCCTCCTCGTTCTAACCGATCAGGGCGGTTGGAACTTGCCTGCTTTGTCAATGCCACGTGCGGGCTTAAGAGAGCAGATCCTTGCCTGGACTCAGCTTCGGTCGTGGAAATAACGGTTCTAACGGTTTGCTCATATGGCCCCCCAATGTATCCAATTCACCCGGAGGAGGAGCAGCAGGAGAAGGATGAGGAGGAGGAGGAGGAGGCGGAGGAGGAGGAGGAGGAGCAGGAGGAGGATAAGGAGGGAGGAGGGAGGAGGGAGGAGAAGGAGGGAGTCTCGCCCTTTTCCTGGGTAGCCGAAGGCCAGACTAACATATTGCCTTGGGATCCAGGGCCACTCTGGCGTGGCCAGCTTGGAGATGTCTAATTGCTCGCCAGTCTGTTACCTCGCTGGCCCCCCCGCCATATTGCCAATTTTTGCCCGATATGGGCCGCTAGATTAACGCCAGATTGGCTTCGACTTCGCGTCGCCAATTTCTTCTCACAACGATTCCTGGGTCTGTGACTCGACAGTACCTAAGCGCGCGCGAAGCGCGCGTGGTTCTAGTGTATATCTATAGATATAATGGTCACACATATATATATATATATATATATATATATATATATATATATATATCCGTAAGGGCTTCGCCCCCTGCCGCCGGCCCCCTCTCTCGGATCATGGGCAATGCAATAGCGAAATCAAGCGGTCTTGGCGCCGCCGTGAAGCAGCGTCGGGATTTCACGCAAAGATGATTTAGTAAACGGCAAGACAAATTGAGATTCTGATGTTATTGTTGAATTCGGTGTTGAATTTCGAGCTTGCTCGCGTAAGCTGTGCAAA
>CAUYUJ010018050.1:120000-215890 GCA_963575745.1 Prorocentrum cordatum
AGCAGACAACAGCATATACCAGCAGAGAGCAGCAGTCACCAGCAGCGACTAGCAGAGACCAGCAGGGAGTAGAGACCAGCACGGAGTAGTAGGGCTATCAGAGAGCAGCGGAGAGCATTGGACACCACTCGAGAACGGCAGAGAGCAGGAGAGACCAACAGAGACCAGCACTGACCAGCAGAGAGCATCACACCAGCAAGCGCTTGCAGAGACCATCAGAGATCAGTAGACACCAGTAGAGACTAGCACAGAGCAGCAGAGAGCATCGCAGACCAGCAGAGAAGGAAATGGCGACGAGGACACAGCAGACGAACCTCCGCAATGGCAAGGACGACGATGAGGATTCCTTCCAGGTTAGTTTGATTATCGTCTTGAGTAACTCGGAGGCCAGGGGGGTTCGACGGCAGAGTTGTGCCCGCCCAGAGGGTTTCAAACTCTTCTGGCAACCTGCGTCTAACCTGCAGGGTACGGGTTCCTCAGACAGAAGCGGCTGGGTCTACGTCGCGTGCGGCTCATCTGGTTGCGCCGCCAAAACATGTATTTATCGAGCCCGCAAAGGAAGTCACAGGGGGCTCCCAGGGGAAACTCGCTCGCAGATGTCGCAATCAGTGTACTTTTGGGGTATGACTTCTACGAGCGTCGGTGTCACTCCGAGCGTGGGCGCGCTGGTCATATCCCTTATTGGGGACGGTACTCCTGCCTCAGCGCCGACCCCATCCCGAATTGGCCATAGTGCTGCCGCTCGAGCGCCAGCCACACCCCTGACTGGGACTGGTGCTCTCGCCCTAGCGCTGGCCACATCCCTCTCTAAGCGCGCTTGCCGCATCCTTCTTTGGGAACGATACTTCCGTATCAGCGCCGGGCACCTCCTTTATCGGATATGGCGTTGCCGCTCGAGCGCCAGCCACGATCTTGATTGGGAGCGGTACTCTCGCCCGAACGGTGGGCGCGCGCCGGGCGAGTGCCGGCGGGGTGGCGTCAGGTTAATTACCTGGCGTCCGGTTGCGTTCAGAAGCGCCGGGTCCACTGCTGGCGGGACGGCGTCAGGTTAGGGGCCCTGGCGTCAGGTTGGGGGGGGGGGGTGCAGCATGTTTCTCGCAGGGTTATCTCGGCGTCCCTTGGGGCGGTGGTGGTGGTGGTGGTGGTGGGGAAACGGTCTTAGGAACCAGCAGGCGACCTTTGGGGGGCCCATGGGCCACGAGGGGCTTGAGGGGTGTGCCGAAGCGAGGCTCCCTTGGAGCCGTCTGAGGGGTCAGCTGAGGGCTCAGCTGAGGGCCTGCGGGAGTCCATGAAGCGCGCGCTGCATGTGAGTTTTTTTTTGTTCTCTTCCCTTCCAGGGTAATGCTCGTTACCCAGGCCAGCCCCCTCCCCCCCCTCCCTCGAGCAACGCCAACGATCGTATTGGGGGGGGAGCCTGGACCCCCCCCATGCTGTGGTGGACACAGGCGATTGATGCGGCGGTGGCGCAGACGCACCCTGGCGGGTGCGCGCCGCGGCCGCCGTTGCCGTTACCCTCCCGCCCGAACACCCCCCCCCTCCTTAGGGTAACGACCGTTGCCTGGGAAAGAAAAAAAAACGATCACCAGGAGGGGTGGAAGGATAGGATAGTAGGATAGGGTAGGACCGATCGCGAAGCGAAGTAACGACACCTGGCCACACTACGACACGAGCAGCAGCGAAGGCGGCGGGGGGGGGGGCGGCGGTCCTTGACGTCGAGGTGCAAGCGCGCGCGGGCGGAGCGCCGCGCGCCGCTGGCTGCCTTCCCGCCGACCCCCCGTTCTGACCCCCGCCGCAACGACGCCCTCTCGGTCTCGGACAAGGCTACACATCTACTTGTATATATACTTGGGCCATTTGCCCTCATTGACGCGGTTCAAATACGAGGTGCGGGTCGGGGTCAGCTTTTGGGGATCGCAAGCACTAGAGAGAGCCCTCAACTGTTGGCTGCCGAAACACCCGCACCCTTAAAAAAACCAAAGCTTCAACATCTTATGATACAACATCTGATGGGAGGGGTGTGTCCACCCCCCTCCCACATGAAACCTCTGGCCCTTCGGCAATCTTAAAAACTTGGCATCCTGGGGGATTAATTCCACACATGGGCTGCAACGCCAGCTGGCGAGCTCAACCTGTGATGAGCTACCAAAACAGCGCTGGCAACTGTTTCCATTCTGGGACAGGACATGCGACGAGGCGAAGAAAGCCACAGCAGCGGCGGACGGGGGAACCCGGCGTTCTTTCTTGTCAGCCATGCGCTCCTCATCCTCGGCCTGTACAGCTTCCAAATTCGCTCTCAAGAGCCGACGCCTGACCACACGAGCCAACTCTGGCTCGGGACCCTTGATCCACTCTCGCCTCTATGGCTGCCAGAGACGCTAGTTCGTCTGCTGCGGTGTTCCCTAACGCTAACCACTGGTGGGTCTCACGCTGGGCGAGGTCGCCAGCTGCGAGGTGGGATGGGGTCTGCAAAACTAAAATCTGACTGAAATCGCGGGAGAAACGAAGCGTGCCTATCCTGGCCCAGGGGTCGGCGTTCTCCCCTGAACGATGCAGGTAGGCTTTCTCGTGCCACCCTCTCATCACCGCTTCTTTGTCGGTGATCTACACAATTGCTCCTACAGTACACTCTATTGTGATCACTAGCGCTAAACGCTCTCCTCTGGGGGCTGTCTGAGAGCGTCCAGGCAGAGGGCCCCGAAGAGACGCCGAAACATGACAGGGGCTAAAACAGTTAAGAACGGCAATGCTTATACCAACTATTCTGAGGTGAGCATCTTCGACAACTAAAAGCGGGTCATTGCTATCACCCCTACCTAAGGACCTTGGGCCTAAGGGCGACGCAACATCACTGCACAACCAATTCTCTGCTGACGTGGGCGGGTCGACTGCCGTCCACGCTGCAGGGAGGATGCCTCTGAGCCAGAAGCATGCTTCCGACTCGTGCTGCGCCAGTGTCTGAGGGGCGAGGTCCGCTGAGGCCGCAAAAGCTTCTGCCTCGGCGTTGCACTCGCAGCTCCAATTGCGGTGAAATGCGGTCTCGGGGGCCTTCTTGCACCGAGGGCATAGAGCGCAGGCATCCTTATCAACTTCGTCGGCTATCCTCTGTCGGGGCCAAGTGCCACCGACGGCAACGCATAACTTCATTTCTGATAATTGGCGCCCCTTTGGGCGCGACTCTAGGCCCCGAATGTACTGACGGTACGAACGATTATCCGCTCCCCCTTCTAAACCAGAGCCGGAAAAAATGCAGAGGGGCCTGAGACCATTGACGGCGTTTGATAGTGGCCTCGAACTCCTGGAGCACATCCGAAAAATCAGTGTCGGGACCCAAATCTCCCTCGAGCATGAAAGCTTCCCTAGACAGGTCGCCCTGAGGACGGGCGCCCCACTCCGTGGCCGAGACAGGGCCCCATTGGCACTGGAGGAAATATGAGATTTCTGCAGACATGGGGCCCCTTATGTGCCTAGTCCGTTGGGCCACGTCGGGGCCTGTGAGGCGCGCGGCCACCTTGGGCCACGCCTGCAAAACTTCTGCTCTGAGCTTATGGGTGGCAAGCCAGGAAGTGAGCCAGGGCCTGAGGCACTCCCACGGCAAGCAAACCCCTGGATCTAGATTGCCAAGACGTAAATCTAAAACTGACGTGGTGCAGCGGCCTCTCTTGGCCGACGATGCAACGCGAGCCATCCTGCGCCTCATCTGGAGCATGTTCGAGCCGAAGACCCCGTAGAGCTGGTGCCCGTAGTGCCCCGCGGGTTGGGCGCCCGCTGACTCCAGTCGCATAGCTGGATGGTATCGGGATGACGCTCGAGCAAATCTAATGATCCTCTTGTGCATCGCGGCGCTCTTGATGACTCTCTTGCGCTGCGTCTCGCGAGCGTGGCGGCCCCCCTCCCTGTGTCCAGGCCCAGATAGCTGGCCTGCAGGACAGGGGTCACCGTGATCCCCTTCCTCTTGAGGCAGGCCGCCACGTGTCGTGCATCTCGAGTGTCCGAACAAACAACTACACTTTTGGACGCCATCTCTAGTCCAGCATCGACTGGGCCTCCACACGTCTGCGTCAGAACCTTCACCATCCTCTTACGCACGAAGTCCCTGGAACCTCGTAGATGCTGGGATACGTCGCCGATCCATAGCCGCATGTCAACCATGGGGTGCCTGGGCGTTAGGCGATCCAATATAAAATGTGTCGTGCAGCGTGCGAACCTGGTCCCGCTGCGCAATCCTTGGATCACGCTGCGAGTGGGCGGCCGCGCCTCTGAGTAGCACTCCCTCTGTGCTAGCGTCCTCGGCGCCACGCACAGCTGGAGCTCCAGCAGCAAGATGGTCGGCGGGAAGCCGAGGGACAGCGCTGCTGCCGCGAGCTTCTGCCAACCGATGCTGTCGTAGAAACTCGTGATGTCCACCAGGCTGTGCCCGAAGGGCACCTGCAGCATGCTGGCCACCTCCCCGCCCGAGATGCGGAGGAAGCCCTCTCGCAAGGACGAGTTGCCCGCCACTACAGCGCCCCAGTGCGGCTGCGAGTCCATGGACCACTGCTTGACCTCGGACTCGCGAGCCTGCGTTCATATGCGGGGGATCATCCCCGCAACGCCTATCGTGCGATCCCCGCTCGACTTCTGAGGTAGAAATCGACCGATGATGAGCATCAGCTGCCACGGCCATGTGCCGCACTCCTCCACCGCCGACAGGATGTCCGCCAGCTCCGAACGCCCTTCTGGAGGGAGCCTCTCTACGTCCAGCGGCGACAGCTTGTCTACGCCTTGCCTTGCCCGTGGTCGCATCACGTGAGCCGCCGCTTGTACCTGTGCCCCCGTCAAAGGAGGAAGCCCGTGGAACTGGGCCTCGTCACGGACGCGATCGAACATGCGGAGCAGTTCGACTGGGTCTAAGGCGCCGTCGTGCCAGAGCTTGTGCCGCTTCGTCATCTTGTGGTCCACGATGTCGCGTGGGTGGTGCAGAATTCCCCCTGCGATGCTGATCTCCTCTGCTGGCGGCGGTAACTTCTTCAAACTCTCCTCCTCCTCCTCGTCTTCGTCCTCCTCCTCCTCCTCGTCTTCCTCCTCCTCCTCCTCCTTGTGCAATATATTCACTGCTGGCCCCGTCGCAATCCAATCTCGGAGCTGCTCCAGTGATGCGTGGATGGCCCGACCGCGTGCTCTGCGCTCTGCCCTGCTGCTGACCTCCACCACGTCCTTCAAGACTGGGGAGGAGGAGGAGGAGGAGGCTGACCTCCACCATGTCCTTCAAGACGGGGGGGAGGCAGATGTAGTCTGGGGCGCGCAGGTGGTGAAGCCACGGATCCCATGGCCACGTGCTCTGAGCAAAACTGCGTGGACATGAGCATGATGTTGTGAGGCCATGCGTTTGCCTGCCTCTTGTAGCGCCTGGCACTGCCGCTCTCCATTCTGCTTCTCGCGGCGGCGTAGCAGTCGAGCGAGGACAGTGTGCGCGCGGGCCCACCATGAGCTGCGCGAGCCGTGCATGGGCGCCACCCTGGCCTTCTCAGGTAATCCAGAAGCCGCATTAAAGTGATCATTTTGCCCCTCTGTGACAGAGGGGGGGGCGTTTGGAGGCCCTCTGTGACAGGGGGGGTGCGTTCGGGGGCCCTCTGTGACAGAGTTGCTCGTCATCCCGTTCCTCCTCATCCTGCTTCTTGATTTCGGATATGTCATGCTACCACTGCGCTCATCATCTTTGCGTCTGTGATCCTCGTCGTGTTTTTCGTAGGCCCACGGCGGCAAGTCTGCTCGCAGACGCAGACGTTCACCGTTGTGGGCGGGCACAAATCGACCACGGTTGCGCGTAGGTCGCGCGCGCGGCAGTGCGACGCGACCGCGGCCTCGCTGCGCAGGCGCGGGCCATCGCGCCGTCGCGCGCCAGGGTTGCGCGTCGCGGGGGGGGGGTCGCTGCCCCGCGGCGCGTGCGCTTCGCAGGTGATTTGCTAGCGCCGGGGTTGCGTCGCCGCGGGGGGGGGTCGCTGCCCCCGCGGCGCGTGCGCTTCGCAGGCGATTTGCATTTGGAGGAGGCGCCGCGCGCGCGCCCCGCGCGCGCGCGCGGCGGGTGCCTCCCTGGCGCGCGTTCTTTCTCACTCTCTTCCCCTCCCCCTCTCCTCGCTCACCCTCTTTCCGCCTGGACACGTCCAAGGCCGCCGCCGCGGTGCCGCGCCGCGGGGCCTCGAGGCGTGCGGTGGGCATGGGTCGCCGCCCGCCCTCCGGGGTGTCGGGCTGGGCCCGTAACCATCGCCGCCCGAGGGCCCGCGGTCGTGGCTCCGCGGGTCGGGGGAGGAGGATGTCTCTGGGCGGCGTGTGCGTCAGGGCCAAGGGGAAGTCAGGGGGCGCGCCGTCAGGTGGACCCCCCCTCCACTGCGCCCCCCGCGGCTGGCGTTGATCCCTGTCTTGGGTAGGGCGCAGGCCCCAGGACCCAGTGGTGCGAAAGGGGGAGGGCGCATCCCGTTGATCCCTGTGCGTCGGGTAGGGCGCAGGCCCCAGGACCCAACTGTGCGAAAGGGGGAGGGCGCATCCCGTTGATCCCTGTCTTGGGTAGGGCGCTAGCCCCTGGGCCCCGTCTTGCTGGGCACCGCTCTCCTCGGGTCGGCCCGCGGGCCTTGTCTCGGGCAGGGCGCCGGCTTCTGGCTCCTCGTCTTGTGCGGGGGGGGGCGCTGGCCCCTGGTACCGTGTCTTGGGTAGGGCGCAGGCCCCAGGGCCCAATCGCGCGAAAGGGGGAGGGCGCATCCCGTTGATCCCTGTCTTGGGTAGGGCGCAGGCCCCAGGACCCATTTGTGCAAAGGGGGAGGGCGCATCCCGTTGATCCCTGTGTCGGGTAGGGCGCAGGCCCCAAGACCCCGTCTGGCTGGGCTCTGGCTTCTTCTTGGGAGAGCTCCCGGGCCTTCTTGGGTTGGGCGCAGGCCCCTGGTCTTTCCCCCTCTCGTGAGGGGCGATGGCCTGGTCGCCACCTCTTGGGGCCCCGCGCAGTCTCCGTCCTGTGCGCGCTCGCGCCGGCAGCTCGCCGAGTTCGGGCGCCCAAGCTGTCTCGCGCCGCGCGGCGCCGCTCTTCGCGATGGGCGACCTCGGCAGTTTTCTTGGCGCCTTGGACGGCGCGTCGGCGCACGAGGCCTGTTGGCTCGAAGCCACGGCGACCGCGCTCAAGGGCCAAGGTGTGGCGACGATCGCCGATTTAGCGGGCGCGGCATTCGAGGATTTCTCTTTTGCCGACAAGGAGCTCGACGCCGCGCAGAAGCGCCTCGTGCGCGCGGGGATCGCCGCGGCGGTGGCTGGGGGCTCGGCGGCGGCCGCCCCTCCAGCGCCCTCGGCGGCGGAGAACGCGGCCGCCCTCCTGGCCGCGCTCAAGACGGGCACCAGCGAGGCGCAAGCGATCTCGACGCGATCTCGGGCTCGCGTGGCCCCGCGCGGCGCGTTCGCAGGAAAGCCGGCCCGCGTGCTCTTGGGCCCTCTTCTCGGCAAGGCGTCGCTGGCCAACCTCCTGCAAGAGTTCTGGCCCAGGCGCGCTCGCGCGCGCGCGCTGGTTCTCGCATCTGGTCCCGTGCGCCGATAGCTCCGACATGCTTGACGCGTTGAACGCGGAAGTCTTGAAGCGGCAGAAGAAGGGGTCCAGCGAGGAAGCGCGCGTCTTCCTGTACTCAGACATCCGCAAGTGGGTGCCCGAGTGGGCCCGCTCGGGCCCTCGCGATTTCGAAGAGGAGGCTGACGGATCGTCCGGCGCCAGCAAGGACATTCGTGACCTCGCCAAGGCTCGTGCCGCGCGCGCGTTGCCTGGCCCGCGCGCGGGCGCTCGCCCCGCAGGAAGTGGCGGCGGTGAAGAAAGGGCCCGAGAAGAAGGCCTACTTAACCCTCTGCCAGTGGCAACTGGCTTGGAACCGGCGCCACCTGCCCGTCGCGCGCCCCCCCCGCGCGCCTGCCTGTTATCGCGCCGCGCGCGGCAGGTGCATGGTCGCGCTGGTCGCCACGGGCCAGCTCACGTGGGCTGAGGTGCAGGCGCATCGCGACAACTGCTTGAAGGTGGCGGTTCAGGCTGCACGCGCGCGATTTCTCGTCGCTCTCTGTTCGCCGCGCGTTGCCGCGCAGGCGGCGGCCTCGAAGCGCCGCGTGCACCTCGGTATCGTGTGCGACGAGGAGGCGCGGAAGGCGCGCCCCTGCGTTCGTGCTTGCGCGGCGCCCTGCGTCTGTGCCGGCGCGTGGCAGCTATGGGCCGAGCAGCTGCGCTCGGGGGACCCAGATTTCAAGCTGGGGAAGACGATCCTGCGCGTCGACCCGCGCGCCCTACAGCTGGCGCGGGATGCTTGCGACAAAGAAGACGGCGCCACCCACGCGACGGCGAGCGTCGCGCCGCGCGGATTCGCTTCTGCCACCTTTCTCAGCCGTTTCCGCGCGCGCAGGCACCGGCGGCCCGCGCTCCCGAGAAGGCGCGCGGGGCGGGAGGCGCCAGCCAGCCGTGGCGCGCCGCGCAGAGCTGGAGCAGCGGCTCCTGGGGCAGCGACTGGCCGAAGGGCCAGAAGCGCGAGCGCTCGTGGGGCAGCGATTGGAAGAAAAAGGACACGAGGAAGGCACGGGCGCCGCCGCGCCCGGCGCAGCGCTGAGCGCCGCCCTGGCAGGGCGCGCGCGAGCCCCCGTAGGGGTGGGGCCCCTTCAGCCGTCAGAACGGCTCGCGCGCAAAAGCGTGCCTCCGCCCGCGCCGGGTCGGGGCCGTGACCCGGGCGCGCCCGATAATTCTACGCTTTGTCGCTAAAAATGGCCCCGTGCGCCGTGCGCAGGACCCCCGCTCGCGTGCTGGGACATGCCGCGTGCGCTGTTGCCGCGGAGGCCGCTTCGCTTTCCGCGCCGCGCTGCGAGTGCCCGGCTTGGCCGCGGCCAGCCTGGGCGGGGCGTGCGGGGGAGTTCCGCGGGGCAGCGTGCGTTCCGAGGGCGCTTTTCGCTACGCTTTGGCGCCTTGTCCACGTCCGCGGTTTGCAATATTGTGCAATGCCTGCCGTGCCGGTGCCGCCCCCGCCGCCCGCATCTGGCGCGCGAAAGCGGGCGGCGCCTGGGGCTGCATGCGTCGTCGCCAAATCTCGCAAGGCGCGCTTTCCCCGCTCTCGGTCGCGCGCGAGCCAGCGGCGCGCGTCAGGTGATGCCGGCGTCGCCAGCGCCACCAGGGCCGCAATTCAGGAGCGATTGGTCTCGGCGTTGCAGCGACAGCGCGTGCGCGACATCTGCGTCGCGGCCGGCGGCTGTAGCAGCGGCGACGCGGAGAAACTTACCTTTCTGGCAAGGGCGCTGGACGGCGACCCCGCGCTCTGGGGCAAGTGGCGGCCCGCCGCGGCCTCGGCTTTGCCGCCCACGGCCGCTGAGGCAGTGCGGTGGGCCGCGCAGACCGCCCCCGCCGACGTGGTGGCTTTCCGCGAGGGCGAACTCGCGGCGCTTCGCGAAAGGGATCGGGCTCTCCGGGCCAGTGGCGCCGTGGAAGAATGGTTCCGGGGGGTGGACCCCGCCATGCGGCGCGTCGCACAGCACGTGAACGGGCCTCTCTGCGCAGAGATCGCGGAGCGCATTGCCTTCTGCGACCCAGGCTGCGTGGAATTCTTCAGGACGGGGGCGCCCCTCGTCGGCGAGCTCCCGCGGTCGGGCCACGGCAGCCCAGAGGTGTTCCCTCCCCGTCTGGGCATCGCGGAGCTGCTCGGCAACGCCGAGTCGACAAATCGCGACATTTCCTGTGGCCTCCGCGACGGCGCGCACGGCGACGCCATCCTCCGCAAGACACGGGACGAGGCCGAGCTGGGGCGCATCAGTTGCCCGGTGCCGCTCCGCGACGTGTGCCTGGACGGGGCCGTCATCGCTCCGAGGTTTGCGGTTGAGCAGCTCCGTGAAGACGGGTCCTCGAAACTCCGGTTGGTCGACGACATGACCAAGGCTAGGATTAACGAGGCGACGCGGCCTCAGGAGCGGCTCCAGCGGCGGGCACCCGCCCTCTGGAAGGCAGACATCGACGCTGCCTTTCGTCGCGTGCCCATTCGCGCTGAGCACCGCCGGTTCGCTTGGATCGTGTTCAGCGCCGCCGGGCAGGTCTGGGCGGCGCAGCACGCGGCAGCGCCCTTCGGGGCCACGTCGTCGGTGCACAGCTGGGCGCGAGTGGGCGCCTTCATCGCGGAGGCGGCGCGCGTGCTCTTGCGGATCGCCGCGCTGCGATACGTGGATGATTATTTTGGGCCGGATCACCCCGAAGTGGTGGAGCACGCAGCAGCGCAGCTGGCGGAGCTAATTCAGCTGATGCTCGGCCCAGGCGCGGTGGCGCCGGACAAGATCGCCTGGGGGTCCCCGCTGGTCATCCTCGGCCTCGAAATCAAGGCGGGGCGGCCTTGGCGCGACGCGCCGGCCGGCCGGCTGCGCGCGTCGCCAGGTGCTGCCGCGCGCGTTCTGCGCGCGTCCCGCACCCGCGAAGACCGCCAAGTGGCAGCGTGTCATCGGCGAGGCGCTCGCGACGCGCGCCCTCGCGCCAGGCGGCTCGCGCGCCCCCCCTAATGTGTCGGGACCTTGCGTTCGCTGTGCAGGCGCATCGTCCAAGCTGGCCGGGGGCTTGGCCTGGGCAGCGTCGCATCTCTTCCGCCGCCTGGGGCGCGCCCTCCTCAGGCGCGGCGCTGCCCCCGCGCGCCCGGGGGGGCGGGGCGCCGCGCTTCGTGCTCGCAGGCCGTTGTACGCGCAATCGCATCGCGGGGCATCGAAGGCCCATGAGCCGTTGATGCTTGCCCTGCAGTGGTGGCGCGAGGTCTTGGCCATGGACTTGTGCCAAGCGCGGCCGTGGGCCGACAAGGCGCGGCCTCGCGCAACTCTCTTCGCGGACGCGTCGGGCCAACCACCGTGCGTGGCCGCGGTGCTCGTCACCGCCACGGGCATCCGTTTCACTTCCATGGTCGTCCCGGATTCCTTGATGGCGTCGTTCCAGCGTCGCCGGGACAACCAGATTCAGGGGCTGGAGCTCCTGTCTATCGCGCTGGGCATGTGCACCTTTGCAGGCATTGCTTTCGCGTGCGACTGCCCGCGCCGGCGGGCAGGTCTGGCCCCTCGTCTTCGCTGCGCTCAGGGGAAGTGCAAGGTTGCGACTTGCATATTTACAGCGACAATACCGGCGCGGAGTCTTGCCTGCGGAAGGGCGCCGCGAAATCCTTCGACCACCGTGCATCGTCCACTCCATGTGGAGGCGCGCGGTGGAGCTCGACGTTGACCTCGCGGTTTTCCGCGTGCCCACGGCTGAGAATCTGGCCGATTTGCCTTCTCGGCGCGCCCGTGCGCGCCGCGCGGTGCTGCGGGCTGGCCGCGGGCGCAGCGTGTCGCAGGGGGGACGACGAACTCCTGCTACGCATCGGCGCGGTGCGCACGCGCCCGTGGCTCGACGAAGAATTCTGGCACGCGGATGCCTGGGGCGCTCTCTCTGTGGCCCGCCTCTTCGGCTGAACCGCGCGCCATGTCGCGCCCGGGTGCCATCTTGTGCGTCGGGGCGTCGCGATACTTCAGTTTGGGCGCGGCAAAGCGTTCGGCGCGCCGCCGCGCTTGTCATCCTAGGGTCCCGCGTTTTGTCGCAAGCGGAGTGCACGCGGCCAGTGTCTCAGGCGCGTCGCTCGCATTGTCAGGCGTGCCGCGCGGCATCATGTCGTTATTCCTTGAATTGTGTTCCTTGCGCCCGACAGCGCCCAGGACGGCCGTCGCGCGGGCTGCTGATTTCCTGGCTGAGAACGGCTTCGCACGAGCCTGCGAGCTCGCCAGTGCAGACGCCGCAGACCTGGAAGGTTGGCCGGTCACCGCGCAGGCCAATGTCGAAGTCCTGCACGAATTATTCAGAGCCGCGAAGATTGCTGCGCGCCGAGGCTCGGCTGCGCGAGGGTTTTTGGCGCGCGCGGCCCCCCCCCCCCCGCCGCGCGTGCGCCTCGCAGGCGCGCCCGTCGCCGTGGGCTCGGCAGTTGGAGGGCGCGCGCCCGCCCGCAGCCGGTCGCCGGCGAGACGCGCGGCGCCGAGCGCCCCGGGGTCACCCCCTGGGCCGCCACAGGCGCGCGTCATCGGCCCCGCGCGCTTGCGCATGCCCGCGCGCCGTGGCTCGCGAGGCGCCCGCCCCGAGCGTCCTCGACCAGCTGGGCGCGCCGGTCGCGCTGCCAATAACGCGCGGGCCCCGGGCGGCGCTCGCCGAGGCCGCTGCTCGCCTCCGCAGTCCGGCGGACGCGGCCCGCTGGCGGGAGGAGGAACGCGTTCGCGCTATGCTGCAACCATGCGCACGGTCGCTCCCAAGCGTGAGAAGCGGCCTCAAATGCTGGGAGGCCTACTGCATCAGAATGTTGAAATACCCGCGCATGCAGCTCCCGCCAGCCTGCGCGGACCTGGTCGCCTGGAGCGCCCTCTTTCGCTGCGGGGAGACGTACGCAAATTACTGCAGCTACGTTAAGATCGGCTGCCTCCTGACTGGGGTCTGCGTCGCCGTGTTCGACCGCCCCGAGGTCAGGCGTGCGCGCGCCGCCGTCCGGGCGCGGGCCGATTGGACTCCGCGCCCGCGCTTGTTCATCCGTAAGAGCGCGGTCGCCGCGCTGGTCGAGTTGGGCGCGCGCCGCCCCGAGTGGCTCCGCGCGTCGATGCTTTTCCTTTTCGCCTACACGTTCTTGTTGCGTGTTCCCAGCGAGGCGTTGCCGGCCGTGCGCGTGGCCGACGCCGGCGACGCGCCGCCCTTTCAAGCGGCGCTAGTGCTGGGCAAATCGGAGCTCACGCTGCTGCTGCGGCGGCGGAAGAACCGGCCGCAGGGCAGTCGCCTGTCGCGGAAGTGCTGGTGCTCATCGTGCCGCGCCACGTGCCCCGTGCACACCCTGGGCCCCTGGGTGGCGCGTTGCGGGCTGGGCCGCGGGCTCTTCGGAGGCATCTCGGCGGCTGCTGCGCTGCGGACCCTGCGCGAGATGCTCGCTGCCCTCGGTGTCCAGGGGGCGAGCCTGTTTCGGTTGCATGACCTCCGCAGGGGCCACGCCAAGGACCTGCAGGAGGCTGGCGCGACGCTGGCGGAGATTCTCGCGGCCGGGGAGTGGCGGTCCTGCGCTTTCATGGCGTATCTCGACCGTGACGATCTGGAAAGGGACGCGGTCGTGGAGGCGGGGCCACGCGCCCTCCGCCCGCGCCGCGGCGCGCTGCTCGCGCCAGGCGCACATGCTGGAGTCGGATTCGGACGAGGGTGCCTGCTAGGCGCCGGCGGCCAGCGCCGCCACGTTTCGCTTCTGTGCGTGGGCGGGTGCGCGCGACGGCGCCCGTGCTCTGCCCCCGCGCGTTCGGCAGCGGGTGGGCGCGCGTTGCCGGCCCGTGTCGCCTGCGTGCCGTGTGGCATTGGGTCTGCACGCAGGCGTGGCGCGAGGCCGCCCAAGCGGCGGTGCGTCGGGCCTGGGCCCGTCGCAGCCGCCCGCGGGGGGCAGCCTCGCGCCGCGCCGCTCCCACCGACGGCGGCAGCAGGCGGGGTCGAGGCCCTGCACGCGCGGCTCGATTTGTGGTAGGCCCACGGCGGCAAGTCTGCTCGCAGACGCAGACGTTCACCGTTGTGGGCGGGCACAAATCGGCCACGGTTACGCGTAGGTCGCGCGCGCGGCAGTGCGACGCGACCGCGGCCTCGCTGCGCAGGCGCGGGCCATCGCGCCGTCGCGCGCCAGGGTTGCGCGTCGCGGGGGGGGGGGGGCGCTGCCCCGCGGCGCGTGCGCTTCGCAGGTGATTTGCTAGCGCCGGGGTTGCGTCGCCGCGGGGGGGGGTCGCTGCCCCCGCGGCGCGTGCGCTTCGCAGGCGATTTGCATTTGGAGGAGGCGCCGCGCGCGCGCCCCGCGCGCGCGCGCGGCGGGTGCCTCCCTGGCGCGCGTTCTTTCCCCCACCCTCCGCCCTGTCTGCTGCGCGCAGGCGTGGCGCGAGGCCGCCCAAGCGGCGGTGCGTCGGGCCTGGGCCCGTCGCAGCCGCCCGCGGGGGGCAGCCTCGCGCCGCGCCGCTCCCACCGACGGCGGCAGCAGGCGGGGTCGAGGCCCTGCGCGCGCGGCTCGATTTGTGCATGCGTCCTTCTCACAATTTCCACCACATTATCCTCCGTTGCCGTTCTGCCCCGCCATCTACCTCGTCACTCTCCTTCGTCTGCATGTCCTCATTCTCTTCCGCTCTTTTTTCTGCCCCCTCTGGTTCGATTTCCGCTCTTCGTCCACTTCGTTCTCCCGTTTCCAACCCCCCTTCCTATCAAGTTCGCTTCCGTCCAATCACATCGCGTCGTCCCTCGCCGCTATGCTCAAACCATCCCGCGCCCGTGTGGGATAGCCGCAGCAGCGGCTGGCGTGGCTGGGAGGACGGCCATGATTGGTCAGCGTGGGGTTGGAGAGAGTGGCGACAAGACGGGAACACGCCAACGGAGGACGCCAAATGGCGCGATGGCCCTGCCGCCGCAGCAGCGGCGGCGGTCTCGCCTCAACGGCCGTCTCGCTTCGCCGCGCTTAGCGTTGTGAGCCCCCGCGCCCCTGGTCTCGGCATGCCCGAATTCGATAATTTCGCGAGGGCTGCCCTCCGAAACTCACCAGAACCTGGGGGCACAGTTTCAGGAGAGGGGTCGGGATCCCGAGCCGCGCCTGCGGCGCAGGAGCCCCGCGCCACCGCAGCGGCGGCGGCGCGCGGGCCCCAGGATTTTGAGAAGTTTGATGTTAATTATTTTTTGAGTTATGAAGAGAGGCTCGGCACTTCGTTTAAGCAACACAACCAAGCGTTGAAATGGTGGCGCCACCTGAATGAAGACCCAACTGCCCCGTTCGAGTCAGAAGCCAAGTGGTTCGACAATGCGGAGCCCGCCATGGTCGCTGTTGGCGGCCACGGTGCGAGAACGAGCTTTGGTTTCAGAAGCGACGAGGAAGTCCCTTGGCGGTGGCAAGAGATGGCGGCGACGCTCAGGGAGGAAGATATCAGGGAGGTCGTGGGGGGGCCCCGCAGCAGCGGGGCTCTGATCGGCTGTTCCCTCGAAGTCCAGCCAAACAGCTACGACCACATGCGCCAGAGTATTGTGCGCGCGACAGTTCGCGGGGCAGCGGGTGAAAGTGAAGCTGCCGATGTGGGATTTCGTGTTGCGCCGCGACGACGGGACAAGCGTCCGCTTACACCCGCGCTGGGGCGACAGGAAGGTCGAAGCTCTGCCCCTCATGCCCCGCGCGGACACGGTGAGGCCACCAGCCGCGGGTTTGGGCGGGAGCGACGGGTCAGGAACCTATCGCTGGCACAAGGACCCCGGTGTGGAGCGCAAGGTCAAGTTCGACGCCGCCAGAGAGAAGGGGAGGCCGACGCCTTCTCAGGGGCCCCGCATCAGCGGGGCCGCGGCGTCCAGCACCGGGCCCTCGGCGTCCGCAGCAGCGGCTGGCAAACCAGTAGTTTGGGGACCGAACAGCTCCCCAGACGATTTGGTTGCGGAGTAGGTGGCTCCGCAGCAGCGGGGCTCGAATGAAGGGCGCGTTGCATTTCGGCAGGGGCGCGCGCGTCGGCCGCCGAGATCGGGGGCGCGCGTGCAGGCGCCGTGGCGCGATCTTCGTTCTGAAGTCTTCCCTCTCCTCCCTGTCCCCCCATCCCGCCGCCCTCAACGTCGGCTCCTCGCCGCCCGTTCCTCGTCGCTCCACGCCTGTTCGTTCTCCTCCAACTTCCTCTCCCGCTTCCTCGCTCTCTCCTTCCCATTTTTCCCTCCATCCCATTGCATCCCTGGCACCCCATCGAAGTTCGCAGTTCGAAGTTTGAAGTTCGGAGTTCGAAGATCGAAGTTTGAATTTCGAAGCTTCGCACTTCGAGGTTCGATCTTCGAACCTTCGTCATCTCGTCGTCGTAATCGTCGTCCTCGTTCGTCGTCGTCGTTCCTCGTCGGCGTCGATTGTCGTCGTCGTCGTCGCTCGTTGTCGTCGTCGCCGTCGTCGTCGTGGTCGGCGTCGTCGTCGTCGGTCGTCGTCGTCGCTAGTCGTCGTCGCTGGTCGCCGTCGTGGTCATCGTCCTCGTCGTCGTCGTCGTGGTCGTCGTCGTCCTCGTTGTCGCCGTCGTGGTCATCGTCCTCGTCGTCGTCGTCGTCGTCGTGAAACGCCCCACGTAGGAGGAGCAGAGAAGGGAGTAAGGAGAAATGAGCACGGTGGAGGGAGGAGGGAGGATTGAACAGGAAGAGGAGGGTGCAGGGGGAGGTAGAAGGGATGAGGTAGTTCAGAAGTGGGAGCAGCAGACTGGCGCAAGGGGAAAAGCCATGTGAGCGCAGGGAGGGATGGCAATGCGATAAAGTGAATCCGCAGCCGTTGCAGGTCTGCCTCCCGCCGCGCCCGCCCGCCTCCGCGACGGAACCGCGCGGGAGCCTCTGCCGAAGTCTCCGCAGCAGCGGGGGCTGCCAGAGGAGGCCCCTTCGCGGCCTTGCGCCGCTATGGCGAGCATCGCGGGCAAGTGCGACGTCGATGACTTCGAGCTCATCGCGACGGATGGCAGTGCTTGGAGCTGGGCGACCATGGTGGCGCGGTTCATCGAGTGGCGCAATCGCTGCCGCCATGCACGCGCCGTTGGAGTCAAGGGCCAGATGCTCGTCGACCAGGCGCGGCAGATGATGGAGGAGGCGCGCCGTACCGAGGAGAAGGGCAATATGATGCTTGGGATGTCGAAGAAGACGGTGAAGGACATCCCAGGCAGTATTCGGTACTTCTGCCGCCAGCCGCACCAGTAGAGCTGAGCGGCGATCGGAGCTGGGCCGATAGAGGAGGATGAGGAGGAAGAGGAGGGAGGATGAGGAGAGGAGGAGGAGGAGGGGGATGAGGAGTTGGAGGCAGCACGCGCACCCGCACCAAGAGCCACCAGCCGCGCCCGTCTCCGAGCTTGAAACCCGAGCTTGGCTGGAAGGGGGGAGTGTGGCAGCAGAAACAGCACAGGACAGGGATGGGAGAGGTCACGCATCCGCCGCAGTAGTGGCGGTGGTACGACAGTTCTCATGGCGGCGCGGCGGTCGCTGAGAAATGCAGCAAGTGCGAGGGCCTGCGTGCGCTTAATTATGAGTGCCTCTCGTCCCCTCCCCTCCTCTTCCTCCATGAGATCTTTCTCCTGGTGCATATCCCCTGCCAGGTCTCGTCCTGCTCCTCTCCCTCTGTGTTCGTCCTGCCCTCCCCTCACGCCTCGCCTCCGTCTCCGCCCCCCCTCGTCCGTTCCTGCCACCAGTCACGTGGGGCCTTCTCAATCAACTCCCCATTGAGTGTCCCCATGTGAAGGTTGCCCTTGTCATGAGGGCGGACTCGCAAGAGCCGAGGGGCTGAATAACCAGTAGTTTTGGGGACCGAACAGCTCCCCAGACGATTTGGTTGTGGAGTAGGTGACTCCGCAGCAGCGGGGCTCGAATGAAGGGCGCGTTGCATTTCGGCAGGGGCGCGCGCGTCGGCCGCCGAGATCGGGGGCGCGCGTGCAGGCGCCGTGGCGCGATCTTCGTTCTGAAGTCTTCCCTCTCCTCCCTGTCCCCCCATCCCGCCGCCCTCAACGTCGGCCCCTCGCCGCCCGTTCCTCGTCGCTCCACGCCTGTTCGTTCTCCTCCAACTTCCTCTCCCGCTTCCTCGCTCTCTCCTTCCCCTCCATCCCATTGCATCCCTGGCGCCCCATCGAAGTTCGCAGTTCGAAGTTTGAAGTTCGGAGTTCGAAGATCGAAGTTTGAATTTCGAAGCTTCGCATTTCGAGGTTCGATCTTCGAACCTTCGTCATCTCGTCGTCGTAATCGTCGTCCTCGTTCGTCGTCGTCGTTCCTCGTCGGCGTCGATTGTCGTCGTCGTCGTCGCTCGTTGTCGTCGTCGCCGTCGTCGTCGTGGTTGGTGTCGTCGTCGTCGGTCGTCGTCGTCGCTAGTCGTCGTCGCTGGTCGCCGTCGTGGTCATCGTCCTCGTCGTCGTCGTCGTCGTGGTCGTCGTCGTCCTCGTTGTCGCCGTCGTGGTCATCGTCCTCGTCGTCGTCGTCGTTGTCGTGAAACGCCCCCCGTAGGAGGAGCAGAGAAGGGAGCAAGGAGAAATGAGCACGGTGGAGGGAGGAGGGAGGATTGAACAGGAAGAGGAGGGTGCAGGGAGAGGTAGAAGGGATGAGGTAGTTCAGAAGTGGGAGCAGCAGGCTGGCGCAAGGGGAAAAGCCATTTGAGCGCAAGGAGGGATGGCAATGCGATAAGGTGAATCCGCAGCCGTTGCAGGTCTGCCTCCCGCCGCGCCCGCCCACCCCCGCGACGGGAGCGGCCCGGGGCATGGGGCAGCAAGGCGCGACTGGAACCGCGCAGGAGCCTCTGCCGAAGTCTCCGCAGCAGCGGGGGCTGCCAGAGGAGGCCCCTGAAGCAGTTCCGCAGGGACTAGCAGATTCAGCACCAGCCTCCGCAGCAGCGGGGGAGGAGTTTGCAACGGAAGTTAGGACATTGCTTTCGTCGATGAGCGCTGCCCAGGAAACCGTTTCGCGGAGCCTGGCGGTTGCTCAGAATATGATGGATCAGGGCGAGATCGCGCAGGCGCGGAAGTTAACGGCCGCCGCCAACCTCGTCGTAGTCAAAACGGCGGCGCAGGCGGCTTCCGCAGCAGCGGGGGCATGCGTGGTGCCAGGCGCCGCCACAGTGGTAATCGAGCCTGGACAGAACGCCACCAGCTCCGAGGACCCGAGACCGAGATCTCCCTGCACGACTAATTGGCGACAACGGCAGGGTCTGACCGCAGCAGACAAACTGTGTGACAGCTCCCCCGCAGCGGCGGGGGCCCGCGCGACACGGCCGCTCGCCCTGACCACCAAGGCGCGATCGCCAGCGCTTCCTGTCCATGAGGACTTCCAAGAGGAAGGCCGCCCGCACTTCCCATCGGAAGAGCGCGGCCCGAGCCATTCCAAGCCTCTTGTGCCCCTGCTGTACGACGATGCAGACCAGGTGCAGCAGGGGCAGACAGAGGCGCGCGCGAACCTGGCTTTTGCTTCCCTCGTCCTGCGCGCGGGCGCCCCCCTGTCGGATTGGGTCGCAGCTGCCAGGGCCAGGCGCGAAGGGGTCGTCTTAGTCTCCTTCGAGCCTGGCGCGGGCATCGCGCGCGCCCAGCGGAAGCGACATCTCGACAATCTCATCCGCCAGAGTGGCTTCCACGGCGCGGTCGCGCGCGAGTGCGTCGGGGCTCTCCTCTGGGTTCCCGAGCGCGTCGAGCAGTGCGAGGTGCTTCGCGCGCATTCCCACGGGAAGTTCCTGGTTCAGGCCTGGTCGGTGACCCTGGCAGCGGGGGCCTACAATCCGAATGCAAAGGAAGGCAAACTCTCCATAACAGTGGGGGGCGTGTTCTTCCGATGCCAGACGAGCGTCGCGGGAAGCCCGTGGCCCGAAGGCTTCCGCAACGGGCTTCGGAGCTTGGCGTTGCAGCGCCGAGTGCGTATTCTCGCCGGGATCTTCGACGGAGACGCGGGCGATCTTTCGGAGCTGCTCAGAAGTTGCGGCGCGTCTGGCACAGGCGCTCTCGGCTTGGCTTTCTGGTGTCCGGAAGCAGATAGTCACGTGACGCACCCGCACTACATCGTGATTCTGGGCCCCGCTCAGGTTCGCGAGCGCCCTGCGAGCGAGCAGCCGGAACTGCCGCCCTGGGGGAATCTGGCGTTGCAGCCTCCGCAGCAGCGGGGGCTCCTGAACAGGCTGCAGCACCGCCAGTTGGATTGGGCGGCGCGTCCGACCTGGGTCAGGCTGACGGACGCGGAGCGCAAGGAGCAGGGGACATACTTCTGGCCGCACTTACACAGGGTGATCTTCAAGGCCCAGTCGGCGAACCGCCTCGCGCAACACTGCCACGCACTGTTCGTTTTCATAGAAGCCAAGAACAGGAAGTCTGGCAAAGGCGCCGAGGGCAGGAAGAAGGATCGGAAGCGGGAAGCCAGGTGGGGAAAACGGCGGGGAAAGGGGGCGGAGACAGAACCCGAAGCAGCAGCCTCCGCAGCAGCGGGGGCGCACGGAGACCAGGAGGAGGCGGTGACAGACCCCGAAGCAGCGGGGGCGCACGGAGCCCAGGAGGAGCTTGAGGACGACGGGCGCGACGCCGTCGACTCCTGCAGCCCCACGCCGCCCCAGGACGAAAAGAGGAACCCTGACAGAGGAGAGAGGGAGGAGAAGAAGGAGAAGAAGGAGAAGGAGGATAAGAAGAAGAAGAATAATAATAAGAGTGAGAGCAGGAGCATAACCCCAAAGAGGACGAAGCCCTCGCAGCAGCGGGGGCGCAGCCGTTCCAGGCGCAGAGGGCGGGAGCAGAGGAGCAGAGACCGAAAGAGGACAGTGCCCTCGCAGCAGCGGGGGCGCAGCCGTTCCAGACGCAGAGGGCAGGAGCAGAGGGGGCGCAGCCGCTCCGGACGCAGTGGGCGGGTGGAGGGCGGCGACCGACAGGAGGGGGCGCGGCTCCTGCCCACGCCGCCCGTGCACCCGCCCCACACAGGTCAGCCGGTGCTGAGGCCGAGAGGATGGCGCCCGCTCCTCCGCGGCCAGATTTGCCGTCCGCCGGGCATGCCGCCAATGATGCCACCACCGCGGCCACCTCCCCCGCGTGGAGGAGGACGCCGCGGGGCCCCCCCGCTGGAGGAGACACCGCACCCTACGGCAGCGCGGCTCGTCCCGAGCCAGCCGCCGCAGCCTCCGCCGAAGCGGCTCCTGGCCAGGCAGTCGCAGACGCCGCGCCCTCCGGCAGCGCGGCTCGCCCCGAGGCCGCCGCCGCAGCCTCCGCCGCCGCAGCTCCTCCCCAGGAAGCCGTCGCCTCCTGCGGACCCGGAGGGTGCCTCCAGTTCCGCGTTCGAGGCAGTGCAGGGGCGGCGCCGCAGCCCCTCAAGCGACTCCAGCTGACGGCGCGCGGCTGCGGAGACCTCCGCAGCAGCGGGGGTTGCCTCCGCAGCAGCGGGGGTTATCATAAGAGGTCTGAGGCGCGGGCTCGGCGCGCGCGCGCGAGGAGCCAGGCGCTCGCACTGAGCGGCTGAGGAAATCGTCGTCGTCGTCGTCGGTCGTCGTCGTCGTTTGCTTTTTGCTGGGGGAAAAGGGAGGACGAGCAAGAGGAGGAGGAGGAGGAGGGGTCCTGGGACCAGGTCTCGGTCCCGGTCCCGGTCCCGGTCCCGGTCTCGCTTCCCGTCCCCGTCCCGGTCCCGGTCCCGGTCCCGGTCCCCCCCTCCCGGTCCCGGTCCCGGTCCCGTGTCGGTCCTGGTGCCCGTCCTGGGCTCCCCGTCCCGGTCCCGGTCCCGGTCCCGGTCCCGGTCCCGGTCCCGGTCCCGCTCTGGTCCCGGTCCCGGTCCCGGTGTCGGTCCTGGTCCCGGTCCCGGGCCCCCGGTCCCGGTCCCGCTCCAGGTGTCGGCTCTTTGTCCCGCTCCCGGGCTCTCCCGTGCCGTTTTGGCTCGAGACCGCCAGCCATGAAGGCTAGGAAGCCCGACGCAAGGACCGGGCGATGCCGCATCGGCGAGAAGAGGAATAGGAAGCCCGACACAAGGACGGGGCGATGCCGCGTCGGCGAGAAGAGGGCTTCTCGGAAACCGGACCACAGACCTCATTCGAGCAAGCGCGCTGGGGCGGCGGCTCGACCCACGGCAGCGTCGGCGAAGGCGGCCGCGCGGCCGCTAGCCCGGCGCAGGGGGAGCTCCAAGAAACAAGCCCTCGCAGCAGCGGGGGCTGCTGTCTTGGAGCGTGGTGGGTTGTGGGATGAGAAGACTGCTCGGAGGACAGGCGTGGAAGAGGACGATCAATTCGATCAGGCACTCTGGTACCGCGACCATTCGGGCAACTGGTACAAACTAGGGTCCAAGATGCCGCCAGTCGGCAGCTCCTGGCAAGAAGAAGTCGAGCCCCTTCGGATGTAATTACGGGGCGGATGAACACGACGGTGCCCCCGTCTGGTTGGATGTACGGTCCTCAGGATGACCGCGACATCCCGAGCGCACAAGGGGAGCGCCCCTCCGCAGCAGCGGAGGGATGTCTCACGAATTTCGCGGAGGGGGGGTGACCTCGGCGGAGGGGCGGACTCGCGCGCGCGCGGGGGAGCGCGGTTTCGCGCGTCGCGTGCGGCATCGCATGCGGTGTGAAAAAAAAGTGACATCTGTGCTGTCGTCTTCGTCCTGCCCTCTCCTTTGCTTTGCTTCCCCTTGCATTCCCTCCTGCAATCCCCCGCCCGCCATCATTTCTTTTTCCTGTCCATCGCTTCCATTCACGCAACTCACACAGCGACCCCTTCTCTCACAGATGGGTTCGGGGCGGGAAACCTTTCTCTCACAGAGGGGGGGCCGATGTATCAATGATTCTCCTGTTCAGGCGGATGTGCGCGTATCGAAAAACTGAGAAGGCCGCGTCGACCCGCCGTTCGTCGCCTCTCTCTCTCTCTCTCTCTCTCTCTCTCTCTCTCTCTCTCTCTCTCTCTCTCTCTCTCTCTCTCTCTCTCTCTCTCTGCCTTTCCTGTCCTTCTCCTTTTGCTCAAGTGCGGGCAGGCCGCGGATCCGTGAGGCCCCTCCTCCTGTCCGCGCGCGCGACAGGCACTCGTGCTTCAAGCGGGGCTCCGCAGCAGCGGGGGCAACCGTCGCGGAGCATCTGTTTTGGAAGCTGCCCCCGCAGCAGCGGGGGCCCCTGGATAGATGTCAGAGGACATCAAGTCAGGCCCCCTGAATGATGCCGCCATGTTGCGCAGCCGCTATGCCTTGAAGGACTCCGAGGGGCAGCGGTTGAAGGCCAAGATCTCCTTGGAGGATATCAGCGTCCACCCGCAGAACAGGGGTGGAACGTGCCCCTCCGCTGCCGGAGTGGTTAATCTCCTGTGTGGGATTCTGAAAGACAGGTTCCTCAAGAACAAGGCGCAGCACGAAGCAGCGGTTGTTCAGGAACTCCCTGCCGGGAAGAAGGCCGATTACGAGCGCCTCCACGGCAAGCCGTACAAGGCGCACGAGGACCACAACGAGCAGAAAACGGAGTCCGTGGAGGCTCTACGCTCGGCGTACACAAGCTTGTCAATGTTCAACTACGGGGCGCTGAGCCACTGCACGCTAACCCTTGGTCTGCTGAGCCTCAAGCACGGCGCAGTGTGGGTCATTCCCGAAGAACACAAAGGATGTGGTTTGGAGGAGTTCCAGACAGGTCGGGGTGGCTCCTGGGATATCCCAAAGATGCGTCGCGCACCGAAGTTCACATAACTCATGGACGTGCTCGATAACGGTTTGCTTTGCGAGGTGCTCTCGTGGGAAATTCACTTCGATGCCGACTTCGCGCAAGGCCCGGCGATCATCTCCGCGGCCCTGAACGACCCGCAGGGAAAAGGTGTGACCTCTCACGAAATCGAGCTCCTGACGTCCGTCGCTGATCTCGTCGCCACCGCAGCAGCGGCGGCCAAGAAAGCATCGTCGGGATCTGAGACAGGGCAGCCCTTGAATATCCCGTGCGACACTATTCTGAAGGCTTGCGCGCAACGACACCCCGAGTACGCCAAGGCCAAATGGTTCGAGGACATGTTCACTTTCGTCATCAACGTAGGGGCCGCATCAGGGCAGCTCATACCGCAAATTCTGGATTATGACAGACGTTGGGTGGATCACAAAATGCGTTCCCTGTCACCGGCCACATGGGGCGTTCTCAACCAACTCCCCATAGAGTGTCCCCATGTGAAGGTTGCCCTTGTCATGAGGGCGTACTCGCAAGAGCCGAGGTGCGGGCAATGCCCCGCGCCGGAAACGGCTTGGGGACACAGCGAGGGCAGCAGTCGGGTACAGGACCTCAATGCTTTGCTGGGGCATGTCCGTCGCATCTTGGCCCCCGCAGCAGCGGAGGCCCACGGGGAGGAGAAGAGCGCGACTTTGACCGCGGGGGCGGTTCTGACTGCGACGGAGGCCTTCTACCAGGCGTACGTAAGGGTGAAGGCTTGCAAACCTCGTCTGGAGGCAGCTGTGGAGGCCGTGTGCGAGGCAGCGCGTCCGTGCTATGCTGAAGTACGCGAGGCCTGGCAGAAAATGGAAAAGAACGCACAGAAAGAGTTCCCGCCCCCTCCTGCGCCGTGGGCCGACAAGCTGCCCGCGGCCCCCGAGAACCCTGATGGCCCTCGCAGCAGCGGAGGTGGCGAGGGCCCTCGCCCGCAGCCAGTACTGATAGAGTTCAACGAAGAAGACAAGCCTCTGAACAGGCAGATGTCTGAAGTGTCAAAGCCCGTGAACAGCCTGATGGTGGTCCCAGTGAAATCGTGGCACGCTTCGGCTCCGTCTGCCAATCTCCACACAGACAGGTGGCACCAAGCAAGCAATGCGGAAGTCATGACTAGCTTCCATCGTCACGCGGACACTTGCGCCCAACCCGTCCAGATGCAATATGACGTTCAAGCCAAGAGTGTCCATGTGGTGGCTACTGAGGACATCGCCGAGGGGAAACTGATGCTCTTCCCTTGCTGCCCCACCGCGAAGATTTTCCCGAAAGTCTCGGGCAACCCGCGGGCAGTGGAGGTGCTAGTCGGTGAGAAACGTCCGACTCCTGTCGAGCAAATGGAAAAGTATTGGGCAACACCCGATTTCAAATTACCAGAGCTGGAGCTCAAGCCCGCGCCGCAGGGAGCGGCCTCCGCAGCGGCGGAGGGTGCGCAGGGCGAGGCGCCCGTAGGTCCGGAGCTCGACGGGGCGGCCCCCGCAGCAGCGGCGGCTGCACAGGGCGAGGCCGACCAGTCAGAGAATCCGTACCATTTTAAGTTCGGCGGCACCGAGTCCTTGCACTTCTTTTGGGGAGTTGAGAGGATGACACCAGAAGAACTTGCCCGAGCCCAGCTAGTGCAGGGACAGGAGCACTGGAAGTTCAACGTTGCACTTCGACCACAAGAGTTCCAGACAATGACAAAGTGCCAGCCAGCCGCCCCCCTCCGCGTCTGCAGCGTGCTTGTCCCGTGCATGCGCAACACGGTGCCGCTGGTGCGCGGAGATCGGCTGATGCTGCAGATCACAAAGGAGAAGAGGGCCACCGACACCCAAAAGGAGAAGCAGGCATGGCAAAAGGAGCAGAAAGAGAAGGATAATAAACGGAAGAAGGACGCGGAGGAGGGACGGAAAGCCCCCAAGAGCGGTAAGATGACAATCCCTGGCCAGGGGGCCCACTTCGTGTGATCCCGCCGCAGCAGCGGAGGGTGCGCGAAACAGGGCGGCAGATGACAGCGGCTGATGATCCACCCGTCGCAGCCCGCAGCCGCCAGCTGGAGGGGGGGAGGAAAAGGGCGGGGAGAGGAGGTCGAAGAGGGAGGGGGGAGGGTGGCAGCAGAAACAGCACAGGACAGGGATGGGAGAGGTCACGCATCCGCCGCAGTAGTGGCGGTGGTACGACAGTTCTCATGGCGGCGCGGCGGTCGCTGAGAAATGGAGCAAGTGCGAGGGCCTGCGTGCGCTTAAATGTGAGTGCCTCTCGTCCCCTCCCCTCCTCTTCCTCCATGAGATCTCTCTCCTGGTGCATATCCCCTGCCAGGTCTCGTCCTGCTCCTCTCCCTCTGTGTTCGTCCTGCCCTCCCCTCGCGCCTCGCCTCCGTCTCCGTCCCCCCTCGTCCGTTCCTGCCTCCCTCCCGTGTCCTGTTTTCCTCTCTCCGTTCTCATCGTCCTGCTCATCGTCCTGCCGTCCTGTTCGCGGGGCCCTCTGCGGGACAGAGGGGCGGTCAAAGCACGCAAGGCCACCCCCCTCTGTGACAGAGGGGTGGTCGTTCGATCAGGACGCCCCCCCCTGCGGGACAGAGGGTCGGTCAGAGCACACAAGGCCCCCCCTCAAGGGGCAGAGGAGCGGTCAAGGGACAGGGAGGGCAGCTGTGCTCGTTCGGAGAGAAGGAGGGGGAGGGGTTGGATGAGATGGAAGGATGCTCGAGGAGGGAGCATGATGCTGATGAGGAGTAGGAGGATCTGTTCGAGACGAGGAGTCCGCTTTCCATAGCCGTTTTCAGGCGGATCACCAGTGAGGGGAGCAGACACCTAGGACGCGGGCGCCTTCGCAGCAGCGAGGGCTTGCGCGCGGCGGCATGAAACGCAAGGCAGAGGAAACATGGCGGGATGTCGTTGTCGGGAAAGCAGCGCGCCAAGATGGCGCGAGCATGGGGGTGCTCTGCGCGACGGGCGGGCTGTGCCGAAGTCACGAGGGGCAGCGGGATTTGCTCTGGAATGCGAGGAGCGCTGTGTTTCCTTTGGCGGCGAGGAAAGCCTAGAAGCCTTCGTGCCCGTCGGAAAGCACCGCCTGTGGATGCTCAAGGTGGTCGGTGGTCACAGTGCCGTGAAGGGCGCCTTGAACGAAACAACCATGTTAGAGCAATTGGTTGGGAAGCTTCGCGCCGGAGAAGGAGACGGCGTGGATGAAGCGGGGGCTCCGGTGAAAAAAGGCCCCCGCAGCAGCGGGGGTTGCAGCGGGACCTTCCGCAGCAGCGGGAGAAAAAGGTCGGGATCGCATGGCGGATCTCCTCGGAACCGTCAAGGGCGCATCGAAAGCGAAGAAGGTGGCGGCGCGTGGCCAACCTGAGAAAACCCTAACGAGGCCCCCCCTCAAGGGACAGAGGAGCGGTCAAGGGACGGGGAGGGCAGCTGTGCTCGTTCGGAGAGAAGGAGGGGGAGGGGTTGGATGAGATGGAAGGATGCTCGAGGAGGGAGCATGATGCTGATGAGGAGTAGGAGGATCTGTTCGAGACGAGGAGTCCGCTTTCCATAGCCGTTCTCAGGCGGATCACCAGTGAGGGGAGCAGACGCCTAGGACGCGGGCGCCTCCGCAGCAGCGAGGGCTTGCGCGCGGCGGCATGAAACGCAAGGCAGAGGAAACATGGCGGGATGTCGTTGTCGGGAAAGCAGCGCGCCAAGATGGCGCGAGCATGGGGGTGCTCTGCGCGACGGGCGGGCTGTGCCGAAGTCACGAGGGGCAGCGGGATTTGCTCTGGAATGCGAGGAGCGCTGTGTTTCCTTTGGCGGCGAGGAAAGCCTAGAAGCCCTCGTGCCCGTCGGAAAGCACCGCCTGTGGATGCGCAAGGTGGTCGGTGGTCACAGTGCCGTGAAGGGCGCCTTGAACGAAACAACCATGTTAGAGCAATTGGTTGGGAAGCTTCGCGCCGGAGAAGGAGACGGCGTGGATGAAGCGGGGGCTCCGGTGAAAAAAGGCCCCCGCAGCAGCGGGGGTTGCAGCGGGACCTTCCGCAGCAGCGGGAGAAAAAGGTCGGGATCGCATGGCGGATCTCCTCGGAACCGTCAAGGGCGCATCGAAAGCGAAGAAGGTGGCGGCGCGTGGCCAACCTGAGAAAACCCTAACGAGGCCCCCCCTCAAGGGACAGAGGAGCGGTCAAGGGACGGGGAGGGCAGCTGTGCTCGTTCGGAGAGAAGGAGGGGGAGGGGTTGGATGAGATGGAAGGATGCTCGAGGAGGGAGCATGATGCTGATGAGGAGTAGGAGGATCTGTTCGAGACGAGGAGTCCGCTTTCCATAGCCGTTCTCAGGCGGATCACCAGTGAGGGGAGCAGACGCCTAGGACGCGGGCGCCTCCGCAGCAGCGAGGGCTTGCGCGCGGCGGCATGAAACGCAAGGCAGAGGAAACATGGCGGGATGTCGTTGTCGGGAAAGCAGCGCGCCAAGATGGCGCGAGCATGGGGGTGCTCTGCGCGACGGGCGGGCTGTGCCGAAGTCACGAGGGGCAGCGGGATTTGCTCTGGAATGCGAGGAGCGCTGTGTTTCCTTTGGCGGCGAGGAAAGCCTAGAAGCCCTCGTGCCCGTCGGAAAGCACCGCCTGTGGATGCGCAAGGTGGTCGGTGGTCACAGTGCCGTGAAGGGCGCCTTGAACGAAACAACCATGTTAGAGCAATTGGTTGGGAAGCTTCGCGCCGGAGAAGGAGACGGCGTGGAGGAAGCGGGGGCCCCGGTGAAAAAAGGCCCCCGCAGCAGCGGGGGTTGCAGCGGGACCTTCCGCAGCAGCGGGAGAAAAAGGTCGGGATCGCATGGCGGATCTCCTCGGAACCGTCAAGGGCGCATCGAAAGCGAAGAAGGTGGCGGCGCGTGGCCAACCTGAGAAAACCCTGAGAAACATAAAGGATTTTCTCGAGGCACGCTCTGCAGAGTAACCATGCCGATGTCTCCTAAGCCAGATGAGGCCGACACGAAAGAGGTTATGGTGTATGAGAACAAGCATGGGCAACTACTCGTTCAGAGTCAGGACCTGCCTTGGCTTCTGCATTACCTGCGCGAGGAGAGCCAGGGCAAAAGCGTTCCCGAACCCAGAGACGACGACGACGACGACGACGCTTTGGACGAGAAGCGCCCGTGGACCACTAGGTGGTGCACCTCTGGGATGTGGACAGTGGAGGTCAAAGGAGGGCCAATGGCAGGCCGAAAGTGGGCCTCCAGGATTCAGGATCTGAACGAGGAGAAATGGTCCACAGGCGTGGCGTTGACGGAAGTGACGACGCCCTTGAAACTGTCCACCCGTGCGCAGCAGAAGCAGGTTCTTCTAGCGTTCTTGGAGGACGTGGTCCAGAAAGCCATCAGGCAGGAAACAGAGAAGTGATGTCCTCGTTATCCGCTCGCTGGCGCGCGCCGCAGCAGCGGCGCGCTGACCGCTACAACGGCTTGTTTTATGCAGACAGACTCGGTGTTTGCACCGCAGCAGCGGCGCGCTGACCGCCGAGGTGGATGCCCGCGGGTTTCTGTCGACTGGACAGGGGTGAGGGCACGCGCGGGAGATCGCGAGCCTGCGGCTCTCCAGCGCTCGCGCGCTAGAGGACAAAGGAACTCGCGGAATCTGGCGAGGAGGGGGCGAAGGGGTCGGGACAAGTAGGAGGGGGGGGAGGAGGAGGAGGAGGAGGAGGAGCAGCAGCAGCAGCAGCAACCGCAGCAGCAGCCGCAGCCGCACCGACAGGAGGATCACTGCGAGGATGCGGCCGTTTGCTTGCCCTGCGGCGCTGGGCTCGAGACAAGAGGGCGGCCGCGTGCGCGCGCGCGTGGCTTCGGCCTCATGGCCGCCGCAGCCGCTCCGCCCCCGGACCCAGGAGACGCTTCGCCCTGCAAACGCGCCTCTGCGGGTCGGGCACGACCGCGAGGCCAACGAATTTGGAGTTTTGATACCAACAAGACAAAACGAAAGACCCCGACAGAGTGCTCATGAACCCACGGAAACTAAAGGGCACAATATTCGGATTCGGGTACGTTATGCGCCGCAGCAGCGGCGCGGCTTGCCATTATGAATCTGGCAAACGCATATGTAAGAGGAGGAGGTCGAGAGTGGATAGGGTATTCTGCTTTCGTAATCTTTGCACTTCTGCGGAAGGTGTGCGTCTACGTGTGGGAAGGACGGAACATCGTCGACCTTTGCGAAGCTGTGTTGCCGCCGTGGAAACTGGAGGAGTTAACCCGCGAGCCTGCGGCGGACGCGATCGCGTGTTGCGCCGTCCCCCGATATTCGGGGCCTCCGGACTGGGCCCCCGTGTCGGAGGAGTACCCTTTGATTCTATGCAATCATTTTATCGCAGGCGTCTCCACAGACTTTGTGGACATCACGGGAGGTGTTTCGACGGTGGGCGGTTTCTATTCTGCTCTCGGTGTGTTCGTCGTGTCCACAGTCGCAGACGGGGGCTGCGGTTTGGATTGCATGTTGCGGATGACCCAGGAGGTTTCCACGCGAGAGTCTCGCAGGGAGCTCCGCCAGGACAGTTGCTCTCTCCGACCACCCTGATCCTTCGCTTACATCTCTGCTGCACCCACATGCTCTCCCCCTCCTTCCCTCCCCATTTTTCCTTCATGCCTCTCCCATCGCGCCCCCCTCTCCCCTCGTGGCCCCCCCGCCGAGTCTCCTTGCCCCTCCCCCATGCCCGCCTGTCAGGAAATCGCGGACTACATTGTGCAAAGGGCGCGTCTGGCGTGGTTCCTCGACGCGATAGTCCTGACACAAGAAGTCACGCAGGATGACGCCCAGGAGCTTCGTCGCCTGCAGAGCGCCTTAGACGACGAAGAACTTGTCCCGCAGCCTGGCCACGCCGCCCCCCCGAGAGCACAGGGCGTTGCCGCCGCAGCAGCGGCGGCGCCACCTGAGGACTTGGCGGTGGTGGAAGTCGACGCCGAGGCAGTCTGTCAGGAGCTCGTGCAAGCCATCCAATGGTTGACAGGACTGAAAGACGCTGCGTGCGCCCTGGACGTAGCTCGGGAGTTGATGCCCGCAGAGCGGGAGGAGCAGCTCTTGAGGTGCAGGAACCGCGGCTGCGAGCGCAAAGCCCCCGCCCAGAACAAGAAGCGCGTGGTGGCCCCGTCGCTCCCGTGCTCGAGGATGGAGATAGCGGGTGCATTCGACGAGCACATGCGCTCTTTAGGCTGGACGCCTGGAGAGCGCTTTCCGTATGGAGGGGCGCGTTCATTCATGGATGCGTGGGACTGGGGTTCCATGTCCCATACTTCTCTCAGGAAGCGCACGCACGTTCTGCGGCGCTGGCACAAGGCTTTTCTGTCGTCGAAATACGCCTCCGCAGTAGCGGAGGCTGTTCGGCATCCGCGGGGACACGAGACGCAGCACGGGCAGGGGCGCCTCCTGAAGTGGAAAGGGCGGAAAAGGATACCACAACAGGGACAGGGGCCAGCTCGAAAATGCCCTTGGCTGCGGCAAGCTCTGTTTGAATGGTGGAGTTCCATTCGGCACAGTGTAGATTGGAAAACTATCAAAAGTGGAATGCGAAGTACCCAAAGAGAGCCAGCGAAGATAGCAAGGTTCACGCAAAGCATGCTCCAGACCAAAGCGTTGGAGCTCATGAGCGAGTACGTCACGCAGCAGCTGCGGATCGGGCAGCGACCCGCCGCCGTGGAGTTGAGGTCGCGCTGGTGGGCCTCCTGGCGCAAGGAATACGGCCTCAGCATGCGGTACCCGAACAGGAAGTACAAGTGCCCGCTGCCCGTCTTGGAAGAGCGCCTCGAGCGAGGCTGGCTGAACGAGTTCAGGGTACGCTCCGCGTGCGTGCTACTCAACCAGGAGGATCCCGAGATGGAGAACTTCGACCAGTCGCCTTTCCCTTTCCACCACAATGAAACAGGATCAGCTGGCGTGAGGACCCTCGCAGTAGCGGGTGTCGAAGTGCCACTGGTGGAGTGCCACGGCGCGGTGCGGGAGCGGTGGGCGGCCAATTTCATGACAATGAGCGGCAAGGATCGACTGCGGAGAGAAGGCCCCCCACCGATGGAGTGCATGTTCAAGGCGGAGGGGGGAGGAGAGAAGTTGAGGCCGCGCCTGCTCGAACACCTTCGGCGCCGAGGGTTCGGCAGATGGGTGTCGGCGACCACCAGCGCCAAGGGGTCTTACCGGACACCGTGCGCGCTCGCGCACCTGGACCGCCACCTCCCTCATCTGCCAGAGCCTCCGCAGCAGCGGGGGTGGAGAATTATGATGGCGGATGATCATGGCCCTCACTTGTCCCCGCTTGTGAGAAAGCTATGTTGGTCTCGAGGGTGCGTGTTCATCCCGCGCGGGGGCGGCGCAACCCCAATCCTCCAAACTGTGGACACACATCTGAATCAACGCGCCAAGCGCGAGTACATGAAGAGAGAAGGAGCGGCGCTGCTGAGAGCCATGAGGCTGGGCCAGTGCGTCCCACAGCTGGACAAGTTAGAATGCATTGACTTGATGGTGGAAATGATGTCCCAAATGGGTCTTCACTTGGCTGCGGCAGAGGGGTGCTGGGAAACAGGTTTCAAGGCAAACCTGCGGGATGCGGACTTGGACGCACGCATATGCAAGGAGGCAGGCCATTTCTGGAGAAAGTTGAGGACGCGTGAGAAGGTCGCCGCCGCAGTAGCGGAGGTCGAAGAAGAGGTGCAGGCGGGGCGCTTGAGATGGACCTACAAAGACATCATGCGATTGGTCCTCCCGCGCCCTCGACGCGGCCACTGCGACGACGTGTTCGCAAACCTTGGAGACGACGCGGCTCTGGACGAGGGCGACAAGATTTGGCATGACGTGGAGGGGGCGGAAGACGCAGCCGAGGGTCTCAGCAGCAGCGGGGGCACTGAGGGCGGCAATTCCGTCGACGCCCTCGAAGGAGATGAAGATGATGGGAGCGAGGACGACGACGGGTGGAGCGCCGCTGGCGAGTTTGACTACGGATGGGCCAATCAAAGCCTCAACGCAGCAGCGGCGGGGGAGAGCGCGCTGGAGGCGCCGCCTGGCCTGTCGACGTCTCGTATGGAAACCGCGGAGCAGACGTCTGACTTGATGAGAACGTATTCGTCGATCGCTGAGGAGTTGCGCAGCTGGGGCGACATCGCGGGGGCCACGTTCATGGAGACGCAATTACGGAAAGAACGGAGGCGAGTGCGTGAAGTGTCGAAGGAAGATCCTGGGGTTCAGCGGGCCCTCGCAGCATGCGAGGACGCCCGCGAGGCGACGCTCAGAAACGAGAAACGACAGCGGGATGTCGAGGCGCGGCGCAGAGAAGAGCTAACCCGCCTGGGGGGCGACGTAAAGAAAGCGCGCAAGCTGCTGAGGACACAGCAAGCCAAACTCTTAGACGCAGAGGCAGCCATAGATATCAAACACAGGATGAAGCATGTCGGGTTATCCGAGCTGGGCGCGGGCCTTCGCAGCTGCGGAGGCGCGGCGGGTCGAACGTCGAGGTGCGACGCGCTGAATCGCCTGGCGGGGTTGGGTTCTGGGCTTTCTGCAGCTCAGCGGTCAGATTTTGAATGGTTTCGGCGGGAATGGGACGTCGCTGGCATGGGGGACTTCGGTGGAATGTGGCCGGAGACGTTTGCCACGTGGTTGCAGAACGTCATAGACGAGTACTGGGGGCAACCCGAGAGCTTTCAGCATGTTTATGCACAGTGAGACGCGACGCCGTCTGTCTGGCTCCCTGGCGCTTGCGCTCCCTGCAGCTGGGGGCCTCTGAGAGGCGCGGCCCGCCGCAGCAGCGGCGAGGCGCGGGGTGTGAGTTCGGGCAGCAGCCGCTGCTCTTCCACCTGGCTGCGACTGAGGTGCCGCGTGCGCGCGTGGACGTAGCGCAGGCCCTACGCAGAAGAAACAGGGAGGAGGGAGGACGGGGGAGGAGGTGAGAGGAGGGGGAGAGCAGGCAGGGGGAGAAAACCACGCGGGTGTCGATCACTCCGCCCCTCCTCCTGCTCTCCCCCCTCCTTCTCCCTGATCGCCCTCCTGGTCATTATCTCATTCCTCCCTCCTCCGCGTCCGTCTCTCTCTTTCTCTCTCTCTCTCTCTCTCTCTCTCTCTCTCTCTCTCTCTCTCTCTCTCTCTCTCTCTCTCTCTCTCTCTCTCTCTCTCTCTCTCTCTCTCTCTCTCTCTCTCTCTCTCTCACTATCTCCCTGTCTCTCCCTCTCTCTCTCTCTCCCTCTCTCTCTGCCCGCCCTTTCCTTCCCTATCCGCCCCGTCTTCCTCCTCTTCGCCCCGCCCCCCTCCTTCCACCGCCGTTTCGGCCCCAGGAGTCCGGCTCTGACGGCCGCCCCCCCTGCAACGCGGGGGCAGGGAGTGATGGCCGCGGCCAGCAGCAGCAGCAGCAGCCCATTGGGCCCCGCAGCAGCGGGGCCTCGGGGCCGACTGCCGGCAGTGTATACAGCGAAGTCTGGGAAGGTTTGGCGACCTGTGGGTGGTCAGGCAGAACCCTGGAAGGGTCCTTGGGCCCCTGTGCCAGAGGGCGCCCCCGCAGCAGCGGGGGCTGCGCCGCCTGGCGCTTCAAGCTCAGCATCGGCGGCGCGATCAGAAGTTTCTACGATGCGCACCCGCCCAGGCGACTCGGCGGTGGATCCGAGCGATGACGAAGAGCCTCAGGAAGAGCGGCGCGATCAGCCGGCCTTTGGGGGCTGTGCGCCGCCCGACGACGTCGAGCGGCGCAAGTGCGTTCTTCGCGACGCCGTCCCGCTCCAGCTCTTCTGCGAAAGTAGAGCGGCTGACGTGAACAGGCAGCGGAACGACACCGTGGGCAACCTTTCCGTCCTGTTCGGGAACTGGGGCCCCATGCCGAGCGAGACCAACCGCGCGGACCAGCGGCGGAGACTTGAGTTGCAGCTGCGGCATTGCCCTGCTCTCGTGGCGTGCTTTGCGGAATGTGAGGAGCAGATGGAGGCAATCCTACAGCGGCCAGGGAAACCACCGCCGCTGCAGGCGGACGCCCCCGCAGCAGCGGGGGCGTCAGCAGCGGAGGGCCAAAGCAGCAGCAGCGGTGGGCCTTTTGTCGCCCCCGCAGCAGCGATGGCGACAGCAAGAGGAAGTCGTGCTGCGAGTGTTGGCGATTGCCAACAGCTCCAGAATCGACCAGAGTACGAATACTTGACCCTGCGCGGGCGTGAGGACAAGTCCTTGTGCATCGCTGCGCGCGCAAATCTGTGCCACGGAATGCGGCTGCTCCACTGGGAAAGGAGTGTCGACGGCCACTACAAAACTGCAAAAGGGAACAAGATGGACGCGTTCTCGAGGATCATGGTGGTTGAAGTCTACTTCAATCAAACCTACGCCCACTTCGGCTCGAAAGTGCGGGTGTGCGCGGTGCACCTCCACCGCGACACGGCGAAAGTTTCCAAAGGCTTTAAGGAGGCTCACAAGACGTGGTGGCGGAGGCTGGCGGCCATCTTGCAGGATAACAACGTTGACATCCGTTGTGGGGATTTCAACATGGCGCTCACACAGACGCTGCCGAGTCTTCGGGGTCTAGGCTTGCGATTGGAGACGGCAGCAGCGTACTTCTGGCGCGGATTGGACGGCACTCCGTGCTTGGACAGCTGCGGCATCTTCGTTCTCAACAGGCCTGGCGAGTGCACCCTGTGCTGGCCGCTGAGCGCCGTGCACGACAGAGACGAGACGGGGTTGCTCTTCGCACGCAAGTCGGTGATCGGTGAGATCGGGTACCGTAACAGAAGCAAGGCAGAGGCCCCCGCAGCAGCGGGGCCCCCCACCAGCCCATCACCGGGGCCGACGTACTGGCACCACTGCCAGGAAGGAGGCCCTGGGATGCCTTACGATCGCTACTGCCCGAAAAAAGACGCCCGCGAGCACCTCCAGGATTTACTGACGCAGTCAGAGGAATGCCAACGCAAGATCCAAGAGAAGGAGCGTGAGAAACTGAGGCGCGCCGAGGCTGAGGGTAGAGGGGGCCACCGCTTCTCTAATAATCGCGAGGTGACCCTCTTCCGCGCGTTGCAGAAGACGTTCCCGCCGGAGACCGTGGAGGTGGAGGGGCGCTGGCACGGCGGCGCCCACTACCCTCTCCTGTCCCAAATGCGCATGGCCAGCTCGCGTTCGCAGGGAAGGAAGCAGGAGAGAAACAAAGTGAAAAAGGACAGGCGCTCCCAGAAACAGCAAGCAGCTGCGCTCCAGGGCGCCGCAGCAGCGGCGCCCGAGCAGCACGGACCCGAGCGCCAGGCACCAGAGCAGCACCGCGAGAGGGACGAGCAAGACGAGCGCGCCCAACAGGCGTGGCGCCCACCAAGATGGGCAGACGAAAACGCGGACGACGACCGCGACTGGCCCGCGGCTGGCGATGGAAGGTCGCGGCGGGGGGTCGAAAGGGGGAGGGGGGGAGAGGGAGGGGGGGGCGCGGGGGGGGCAGGAGGGAGGAGAGGGAATGAGGAATAGGCTGAGCAGGACGAGGGATGACATAAGGAAATGAGCGTCGGGAAGGGGCGGGAGTTGACAGGAAGGGGGGAATTATATAAATAGTTACTTATCACCCCCAAGGTGGCAGCCGACCCCGCAGTGGCCATCTCCAGGGCCTGCGCCGCTGGGGCAGCGAGGGCAAGGGCTGCAAGAGCAGCAGCCGCGGGATGCGCCGCGGCATCAGCCGCCAGAGCCCCCGCAGCAGCGGGGGCCACAGACAGACGCCATGGCAGCGCCCAACAGACGGGGAGTGGCGCAGGGATGAGTGGTGGCGCACCAGGGAGGGCGAGGGGCGCGAGTGGCAACAGCCGAGCGGCGAGGCTTCCTCGCTGCAGGACCGGAGGGTCGACTCCGCCTGGCGCGACATGCAAGTTGCATTCGGCAGCGACCAACGCCCCAGTGACTGGTGGAGCACCCGCAGTGGGTGGAGTAGCGGCCAGGGGCACTGGGAGGCCACGAATACGACACACTGGAGGTGGGTCGAACACCCCCCCGAGACCAATCCCTGGGAAGAACTTAGCTGAACCATCGCACAGAAGCCGCCCCTCCGCAGCAGCGGAGGGAGGCCTCATCGGCCGAACGTCGACCCTCCGCAGCAGCGGAGGCCTTACCAATGCATCGTGAGCGGCGGCGACTCGCGCGCGCCGTCGTGCTCGGCGACCGCTGCCCGAGCGGAGAAGGAAAAAGAAACTGTGCTTTCATCGGTGCTGTCGTTGCCTCCTCTCCTTCATCGTTTTCTTCTCCCTCCCCCTCCAATCCCCCATCCCGCCATCACATTGTATCGTCTCCAATCGTATCGGGAGCTCCCGTGGCAGAAGGGCACCCAGAACGAGGTCCTCCGTGACAGAGGGGGGCCATCGTAGGGCCCCTCTGTGACAGAGGGGGGGGCCAAAAAACAAATGATCATTTTAATGCGGCTTCTGGATTACCCGAACTTCACGAACTGCAGACCTTGGGCCCTCCGCTCTCCGTGGGGCCCTGTGGCTGAGCAGCAGACCGTGATGTTCTGCGATGGTACGTTCCAAAGCCGTGGCCCAGCCTGCGAAGCGTCCGCTGGCCAGGTCCACATGGCGATAGCCTACCTTGTAGGCGAAAGACTGAGAAATGGCGTCCCACTGGCAGGGAGCAAGCATACATCCAACTTGGGTGCGATGCTTGAGCCAATATGAGGACGGAATGCGGAAAGTGGGGAGAGGCGCAGCAGTGGCACCAGCAGCCATGCACGAGTGAGGAGCCGAAGGGTCCAGGGTAACTGACTTATCTAACCCCCCCCTTGTGGATGCCTAATGCACTGCTGCTTTGTATATTAGTGGGGCGGGGCTCGGACGAGGGAGGGGCCCCAGGGCCCGACAAAACAAGTCCAGGAACGCCTCCAGACTCGCGGGCCTCCGTCGAGCACGGCGGACCCGACGGCCCGTCACAGGCACTGAAGTTGGGTTCGTGAGCCCAGGGGCCCTCCTCTCCCTCCTCGGCCTCCCAAAAAAAAACCCAACGAATCGAACGCATCATCATCGCGACGGCTGCTTTCTTCCTGCGAACCGACCTCGCCTGGTTTTGCCAGCGCGTCGCCAAACAAAACCTCAGCCTCCTGGTGCGCGCGCTCTCGCGCCTCTGCAGTGCTGTCCGCTCTGGACGCCTTGGCCCTGGAAGACTTGGACCCAGGGGCGGGGGGGGGGGGGGCAGGGCGATGGGACTGGGGGAGCTTGGCCGCCATGCGTAGCGACCTGGTAAGAAGCTGGGCCCCAGAGCCACGAAAACTTAACGGAAGCCCGCAGTGGGTCTTCCACGGGACATCTATGATGGCTTCAAGTCGGGCGAGGTATGGAACAAGTTTCGAGCTGACCAAGGCAAAATCAATCTCTGAACCCCTAGCACTGGCTGTGCACGTGACAGACGCATTGCACGCAGTGGCGACATTACCCTGGGTTCGATCTACAAAACCTCGAGCGTTTAAAGCAGCCGCGGTCATATTCCAGTCGGCAAGAACTACCCGGGCATCTGGAGGCTGACCAGGAGGGCCCCGAGACGGCGAAACCTCTGGAGGTTCCCCCCATACCAGCCGTCCCCAGAGAACCCATACAAACAAACCGCAACACACGAAAAGCCTTTCATGTGAATTACTGAAGCCTGGGAACCGTCTGCTGAGGCATGCCCATCAGCAAGCAACTCGCGAGACGTTGGCAGTGAATGTACATTCCAATGACCCTGCGCTAGCAGCCACTCACCTCCCTCGTTGCCCTTTCCTGCTGGGCCTCTGAGACAGTTGAACGTGAAGGTCGCGCATGGTTCGACAGCAGCCGAAGGTGATGATCTCGAGCTTTCCCCGCCCATTCATCATGATAATCTGCTGCCGAGTGGGTCTCAACTAAGCCGATGTAGTGGTGCGTTGGGTGCTGATCTGACACAATGTAGTCCCACGCTTGCTTCCATATGCACGATAGGTTGGCAAAGAAGAACGAGGATATCTGATTGCAATCAGCTGCTTCATTAGGTACTGTGGCGGGGGGTGACGGCGTCGGCGCTCCAGTGGCACCAGTCGACGGACTCAATGATGTAGCCGCCGACGCCGTCCTGCCTCAGACCTCCCCCGCTGCCGTCTGCTCGGCGCGCTTGGCCGCCTCGGCCCTGCGCGCCGCCTCCGCCGCCGCCAGCTTCGCCTCGCTGAGCTTGTCCGCCGCCGCCTGCAGCCGCTGGGCTGCTGCCTCGGCGCTGGCCGTGGCGGGGGCGACTGGCTCGGGGGCCGCCGTCGCTGCCGCGGCCGCAGCCTGCGGGCTGCCCGCCGCCGCTGCCGCGCCATCGGCTGCGGCTGGCTCTGGGCCCGGCGCGCCGTCGGCGCCGCGCCTCCTCTCCTCCTCTTCCTCCTCCTCCTCCTCCTCCTCCTCCTCCTCCTCATCCGCCTCCGCCTCATCCGCCCTTGGCCAGGCGGTCCATCACGCCCTTCTTGGCCTCCGCAGGCTTTTTCTGCCAGTCGATGACCTCCCGGTGCTTGCCTTGGATGTGGTCGCGGGCCCCTCTGAGGTCGGCCTCTAGCTCGTGGAGAGCCTCCTTCTCCTTCTCCTCGCACTCGATCTCGTCGAGCTTGCTGAAGAAATCCTCATCGATCACTACCTCGAAGAGGGGGGGCTTGTCCTGCGGCGTCGTCGTCGCTGTGCCCGTGTTGTCAACCACCCCCATCTTCTTGGCCGTGGCTTGAGCCGCCAGGCGCCGCGACTCCTCAGCCTGTGCCAAGGCTTGAGCTGTCTCCGTCTCACGGAGCTCTGCTCTGCCTAGACTCTCTCTCGCCTTCATCACCTGCTGCACCGCCTGGTCGTGGCGCATGGACGCATCCCGCCACGCGCCTGACGCAAGCCTCAGGGCCTCGTCGGGCGAGACCTTCGGCTTCATGGCGGCCTTCGTCTTCTGAACCTCATCCTGCAGCAGCTTGACCAACTGTGGATCTGTGGTGCTGGCGATGGTCTTCTCCAACAGTGCAAGGGTGTCCGCGGGCTTCTCGGTGACCGAGCTGCCTCCTGCACTCTTGCCGTTGTTGGTGCTCTTGGCCTTGTCATCGCCTGCGCTCACCAACTTGCTGGAGCTGCCGTCGGACTTGGGCTGGTACAATTTGACCTGGCGGCCGCGCGAGCACTTGCGATTCCTCTCGAGCAGCTTGTGGTTGTACTCTGTACGGCCGCACGCACACTTCGGCCAGGCCCATGTCGCCTGTGTCATGTCTGGAAACGAATAGCCTCGGCTTTCGCCACGCAGAGCTGCAGCACAATCTGGCCGGGCCCGTCCTTGGCCCCGCTCCGGCGCTGACGCCTGCGTGCCCCCCAAGCACCCCGTGGCGGCGCCGAGGGTGTTGGCACCTCGCCAAAATGGCGAGGGCCCACGTTGCTTGAGAGGAGGGGTGGAAGGAGGAGGAGGAGGAGGAGGAGGAGGAGGAGGAGGGGGAGGGGGAGGAGGAGGACCAGTGTAAACCCAAGAGTCATCAACGAGGTTGGAATAACCCTCCCTCCAAGCTCCCTCATAGGCCTCTACAACGGTTCATTCCCATTGAGGGAACCTCCTCGGCGTAATACAACCGGTTGAAGACCCTCAAGCATCCCAGAGCATCGTTCTAGTGATTTCAACGCCACCGATCAATCTGACTGTTGCGTCTTGACGGTCCTGAATCGTGCCAGAACGCCATTCCTGGGACTTCAGCACCGCGAATCGACGTAACTGTTGCGCCCGCAGTTGCACCCGCATAATCCTCTTACCCCTTCCAAAACACAATTTCTCGTACGCTGGTCATGGGAAGTCGTGAAGCTCTTGCAATTTGGATAAACGAGTGTGCGCTGCGCTAAGGCGAGAGCCACATGTTGAAAAGAAACCGCCCTCACTCTGTGAAACCCTTGCATCTTGTCAAAGCGAATGTGCGCGTCGCTAAGGTGAGAGCCACATTTTGAAAACGATTCGGATTCAAACCGTGCAACTTTTGCATTTTTTTCAAACGAATGTGCGCGGCGCTGAGGCGAGAGCCACATTTTGAAAACGACCCGCCCTCCATCTGTGAAGCTGTTGCCAAGTTTCAAGCTTCGGACACATACATGGTGAGGAAGTCTCAGGCGACACGCCCGGTCAGGCCAAACATCTGGCCTCGGGGTGCGACAGGGAGACGTTTGACGGCAACCGGCCGCACAGTCCTTTCGTCGCTAACTCAAAAGCAGCCCCTCAATCCCGAGAGCGCGACGGCCAACACAGAGCGCAGGCTCCCTCGAGGCTTCGGGTAGTGGAGATTCTTCGGGGCAGGGTTTTACCGGGGGGACAACGACAAACGCAGTCCATATCTCGAAGTTTTGGGACGATTCTCGAGTTCTCGGTGAATCCGCGATCTTGAGACTGGGCATGTGCTGTTTCGGGGTCATGTCGGCCGAGGCGCGCCCGGGGGCTCCCTGTCGGCGCGGTGGCTGGGTCGCAGTGCCGAGGGCACCATACAGTGCCGGCTTTAACACATGCTCCGCGTGCGGATCATTCATTAAACATGCAGGGATCTAGTATTGACAACAATGATGAGTTCACGCATCAACTTATTCATACATTAATCATGTATCAAAAACCTATATTTTGAAACATCCGATGTATTTAAAAAACTGCCCTGTATGGGGGCCATCGTGGCCCCAGCACGTGCCGCCACGCTCCCACCCGGGCTGTCTTCGAGCCCTGGCCGCCCAGGAGGGCTCCCTCCGCCCCCCCGCCCCCCTCTCTGGCGCGGGCCGCCCGTGCCCGTGGAAGAGAGGCCTCGCGGTAAGCCGCTCGGGGGGCCTCTCGGGAGCATCTCGGGCTCGCCATGGAGGGCGTGCGCCCTCGCCCTCGCGCGCCTCACGGGAGCCACGTTGCCAGCCTGGAAAACCTATTCCTATCCCTAATGTTGGGCATCGCCTCATCACGATGGCGATCTGAGGGATGCCCTCAGTTTCTGAGGGTGCATCGCTGAGATTGTCATCGCCTTTGGCCGTGTTAATCTTAGGGATGGGGATGAGTTCGAGGCTGGTTACCACGGGCCATCTGGGAGCCCGATTTCGGGGGGGTGGGCCGGACTGAGCTCCGCGGAGGTCTCTGGGTGCCCCAGCAGGGACAAGCGGTGCATGACAAGTCGGATCCGCCCTCCTCTCTTGGCCACAGGTGTTCGAGGAGGAGCTCCCTCACCGCGATGACGGGCTGCCCTTTGTCATCCAGCCGAGCCGGAAGTTCCCCGTTGCGCTGCAGCCTTACGTCTTCCTGCCCGCTGGGGCCCAGGCGCTGCATCCCCCATGATTCCTCCCTACCTCTTGACTGGCTCCTGTGTTGAGGTGGCGGGTGGGTGTAGGTGAGATGGCTTGCGGGCGGGGAGGGTATCTTGACCCCTCCCCTAACGTGTCCCCCGACAGGCCCCTTGACACGTCCCCTGGCACGTCACCTGATACGTCCCCAGACGCGTCCCCTGACACGTCCTGTGGCATGTCACCTGGTGCATCCCCAGACGTTCCCTGGCACGGTCCCTGGCACTTCACCTGACATGTCCCCAGGCATGTTCCCTGGCGTGTCCCCATCAACGTCCCCTGACGCGCCCCCTTGCACGTCCCCTGGCGTCATCCCTGGCACGTCTTGTGACATGGCCCGTGGCACGCCCTGTGACACGTCTCCCTAGAAGATCCTGTGGCGCAGCATCGTGTGTATTTGGGACGCCACATCCTCGAGCGGTTACATTTTTTGTAATCGGCGACGTGGGACACGAAGCGTCGAACAACAACAGCCGTGACGCGGCAAACCCAACTGAGCACCGACATCAGCGGAAGTTACAGTTTTTCTAATACTTGGGTTTCTAGGGTCCTTCTCGAGCCTCGGGGCTGTCAGAGGCAACGTCCCGCGACGAATGATCGGTCCAGGCGATGGGTTCGATCCGGGCGAGGCCCGCGTCGTAAGAATTGTGTAGCTGCGTATAGGGCAGGGCCCAACCAACTATACGGTAGGTTCGCGTCGTGTCGACCAGCGGCGACCCCGCCGCCGACGTTCAACGTTGAACGCCGACGGCGGCCCAGAATCGGTCGATGTTGAACGATCGGACGTTGCGGAGACGGCCGATCGTTCAAGGTTGAACGATCCAGCGCGGTGTCAGGAACCAACGCCAGGGTCGACACGGCACGGACCTGCAGTAGCTGCGTATAGCGCAGGGCGTGGCCATCTTCTCGGAGCGCGTCAGGGCTGTGCCCAATTGGGCGGGCGCGGAGCTCCCCACGTGCTGCGATCCGCGTGAGGGGTGTGTCGAATTGGGCGGAGCGACGCTCTGCGACCTTGACTAGTGGGGCAGTAGGTGGAGCTCCTTATGAGCAAGGGCTCCCTCGAGGGCGCGAAGTTATTCGCGCTTCGCGCTTCGCGGTCCTCGTTCCTTCTCCCCCTCCTCCTCGTCCTCCTATTCTCCCTTTGGGAGGGCGGCGCGAGAGCGCGAAGTTATTCGCGCTTCGCGCAGCGCGAAGCGCGAAGTTGGGAGCCCTAGATGAGACATGATCCGCATGATGGGTTTGCTGAACCTAGCAGCAGAGGGGACGAGAAATATGATGCAGGAGGGGAGATGCCCTTCAGGCGGGAGCCCTGTTCTGCAATTGGACTGCCTTGGGATTGTCCTGCGCCCTTCGATCTGCAAGACACGCGAAGAGGTAGGATAATCAAGTTCAAGGAGGTGTCTAGCGAGGCTCCTGGCTTGAAACATATCCGACCTCGACGGGTGCAGCTGTTGCACGTGTTAACATTTCGACTTCAAGAATTGGGAAGTCTCAAGCGCTAGGCGTGATTCCCATTTTGAACATGAACCGCCCTTTGTCAGTGTTGCTCAGTTTTACACTTTTGGTCATAACTTTCAAGAAAGCCTCATGCGAGATCTGAAAGAGCGTGTTCTACCGCTGCTGGCGGAAAACCGGGGGGGGTCACTACCGGTTCGAACCCCTCCCCCCCCCTCCTCTGGAAAACCGGGGGGGGTCACTACCGGTTCGAACCCCTCCCCCCCCCCCCCAGTTCATCATGAAAGGGGGGGGGGTCACTACCGGTTCGAACCCCCCCCCCCACTCGAACTCGAAAACCGGGGGGGGTCACTACCGGTTCGACCCCCCCCCCCCTCGAAAACCGAGGGGTGGTGCGGACAGTGGTGGGGACGGTGGTGGTGGGGTCAGTGGTGAGGGGACAGCGGGACAGTGGTGGAGACAGTGGGACAGTGGTGGGGACGGTGGTGGTGGGGACAGTGGTGTGGGGACAGTGGGAATGTGGTGGAAACAGTAGGACAGTGGAGGGTACAGTGGTGGTGGGGACAGTGGTGAAGGCGGTGGCGAGGACGGCGGTGGGACAATGGGACAGAGGTGCAGTGGGGACAGTGGTGGAGACAGTGGGGACAGTGGTGGGAATAGTGGGACAGCTCAGTGGGACAGCGCAGGAGTCATGGGGACAGTGGGATAGTCGTGGAGAAAGTTGGGAGAGTGGAGCCGTGGTGGGAACAGTGGTGGGGACAGTGGGGACAGTGCGACAGTGGTGGTGGCACTCGTGGGGACAGTAGGGGCGGTGGTGGAACCAGTGGGGACAGTGGTGGTGAGGACAGTGGTGCTGGGAACAACAGTGGGGGATGTGGTGAGGACGGTGGTAGGGACCGGGAGTCGTTTGCTGGAGGCGAGAGGGGGGGTGGGGAGGGGTTCGAACTGGTGCCACCCCCCCCAGTTTTCGAGGGGGGGGGAAGGGTTCGAACTGGTAGTGACCCCCCCCGGTTTTCGAGTTCGAGGGGGGGGGGGGGGGGTTAGGGGAGGGGGTGTTTTGCCAGGGGAAGGGAGGGGGGGGGGATCCAGCAGGGGAGGGGGGGGGGGGGGAGACCCCCGGGCTCCGGAGGAAAAGGGCGGCAATTTTCCACAGTAAAGCGGCGGTGGATCACGCTCTCTCCGAGATCTCCATGTGGACACATGGACCTTCATCATTAGAACTGTTGGAAGCTTTTGAGGCGAAAGTGCGTGGCGCTATGGCGAGAGCCACGTCGTGTAAGCGACCTGCCCTCCATCCTTGTAACGGTGGAAAGCTTTTAAAACGAAAGCGGGCGGCGCTGAGGCGAAAGCCGCATTTGAAAATAACCCGCCCCTCCATCCCTACAAATGTTGGAAGCCTCTCAGACAGGTGTGCGCGACACTGAGCCGAGAACTACACTTCGAAACAACGGCCCGTTGTTCTTCCGTGTAGCAGTTGGGCATGCCAATATTTAGGATCATATGTGGTAGGGAAGGCGAAACACCTGCCACGGCTTAGTCTCGTGGCGCGACGAGGAGGGGTCATTTGTAAGACAGAGGGACGGGAGAGGATTGGACGTTGTGTGCTGCAGATTCAGAACGAGGACCAAGCAACACAGGAGGGCTGGGGAATGTCACGACGTCGGACGTGTCTTGCAACTGTCGTCGCTGTTTGCTCAGCCCGGTGGAAGCTTCGGGACTGGGCGGACGTGAGGCAGGTTTCGGAAAGCCCCCTGGCAGGAGAAGTCCAATCAGGGCATATCCTTCGGTAGCGTCGACGTCCACGCGGGGGCTATCGTGAAAGTCCTGACGAAGGCCAGGGTGCTGATGCCAGTGCCGAAGTCGACGTCGGAAGAGTGGATGCAGTTTCTCAGAATTATGGACGAGGCAGGCCACGAGGGTTGGATCAGGTACCACTCGCCCTCCAAGGAGGAGAACGTCGTGACGTGTCAAATCGCATCGACTGGCTCCGACACGGCGCAGAGTTGGGTATCTGTCCTCCCGCGCAAGGAGCCCCTTCCAATTTACGGCCTACCTGGACGATCGAACGTCTCCGCTCAGATCTTGCACTCGGGGGAGATGGCAGAGGTCAAGCAGAAGCTCTCAACGGGCGACCTGAATTTCTTCCAGCTCGCCAAAGGTGGCTGGATCTGCGAGACGGACGAGAAGGGGAAACAGGCGCTCGATGTTCTCGAGCGTGAGCCCCACGAGTGGATCTATGTCTGCCAGGACAAGGACGGCGCGGCGATCAAGAAACACCCCACCCGCTGCAAGCAGAGCGGCACGGGCCAGTATCTCAAGCACAGGGCCCGGGGGATGGTGTCGGAGAAGATCACGTTCACCAACGGCGACGTCTTCCTGAAGCTCAAGCCCCCCTCGCACGAGGGGTGGATCCCCCTCGCCAAGAAGGACGGGCAGCCGAAGATGAAGGCCCTGCAGGCCCTCGCCCCCAAGGCAGGAGGAGCCCAGGCCCGGGGGCGGGGGGGGGGGGGGCAGACCGTGCCAGACATCCAGCCGCCCGCGGCGAGTCCCACCGCCGTGCCCGGGGCTCTGGGTACGAAGCCTGTTGGATGCGTGTTGGGGTCTCGCGGGAGGCCTCTTCGGGGGCCTCTTGGAGGCAGTTTTGAGGTTTCCTGAGGGGGGGGGGGGGGGGGGGGGGGGCGTTTGGGCACTCTTCTGGGGGCCTCCTTTAGGGGCCTCCTTTGGGGGCCTCTTCTGGGGGCCTCATCTGGGGGCCTCTTGGGGGCCTCTGGCGCGTCTGGGGCGGAAGACTCGGATTTTCGGTTCGGGTTCGCTCTCTTGGGCGCCTTTTGGGGCCGTCTTGGGGCCCTCTTTTGGCCGTCTTGGGGCGCTCTTGGGCCGTCTTGGGGCGCTCTTAGGCCGTCTTGGGCCTGTTGGGCCGTTTTGGATTGGTCTTAGGAGCCTCTTGGGCTGTCTTTGAGCGTCGGGGAAGCCGGAAGGACGAGAACGCCCAAATCTTTCAAGCACTCAAGGAGCACTGATTTTTGCCTCTTGGGACCCTCTTGAGAGGCCTCTTGGAGGCCTCCTGGGGCGCCTTCGAGGCCTCCCGGGCCATCTTGAGGCCATCATGGGCGTCTTCGAGCGATCCTTGGCGACTCGGCGCCGTCTTGGACCGTCACCGTCCTTTTCTGAGCGGAACACGGAGGGACTACGTAGGTCCCCCGCTGGGACGTGGAGATAATACCGCGCTTCGCGCTCCACGGCCTTGGCTGGAGAGACTCTCTTCCCCTGGTTGGCCGAGCGCGAGAGGTCGAGAATGCACGACCGAGGGCCACGAGTCGCGCGGAGAAGAGGCGCGAAGGTGGGTGACCTGGTCTCCGCCCTCGAAGTCCACGCAATTGTGGCTGGTTCGTGGCACATCGAAGTCTACGCACTTGTGGCTGGTGCGCGGGTAGTCTTCCCGCTTCGCACGGCGGGCCGATTTTTCACCTCACATCGATTTCTCACATTTGCTCTTTCCATTGCCGAAGCGATCGCAGCCGAAGCTGCTTTAGATGTATTGCGCGGATTTGCACGCGCACCAAGTGCCTGTTCACCCAGAGGGCGGTCCTGTAGGCGTGTCGCATGCGGCCGGCGCCGCTGTGTTCTACTCCTCGGTAACAAAAGAAAGGGTTTCCATACCGCTACAGTGGAGATCCATGCCAAGAAACATCCTGCTTGCTTCCAGGGTGCCCTGGGTTTCTTGGGTTTCGATGGTCTTGCTATGGAAATCGTGCCGTTCCCACACCAAAAGTCCATGGACGTCCTGGGGTCTCAGGGTTGCGTTTCTTGTGGAAGGTTTCTTGTGGTCGGGCCCCTGCTGTACCCTTCGCTCGTTCCCTCTTTGGGCCTCCTGGGAGGCCCCCGTCGTCACTGCTGGATTCGCCTCGCTCGGAATTTCTGGTCAGGGCGCACCACGAGAGAGGTCGGGGGAGTAGCGGTATCGGCACCTTTTGGCCGACTTCCCCCGCTTCCCCGAGCGGGCCACGGAGAAAATGGTTGTGGCCTTGGGCCCCCGCCCCAGCAGGCGCCCCAGATGGGGCCGCCGATGCAGCCCATGCGGCCGCAGCCGCAGGTGATGGTCTTCAGCGCGCCCCCGTGCAGCATGGGCCCGGCTGGCGGCATGATGGGCCCGGCCGGCGGCATGATGGGGCCGATGGGCGGCGCGGCCCCGGGCGGCATGCTGGGGCCAAGCACGGGCCCGCCAGCAGGCGGCATGGGCATGCAGAGCGGCATGGGCATGGGCGGCATGGGCATGGGCCCGCCGGCAGGCGGCACCGCCAGCGGGCCAGGGCCGCTCCGAGTCCGCCCGACCCGATTCCGTCTCGCGGGAGCCCCGCGGGCTTCCCCCGGCCGTTTTTCCTCCCAGTCGGGCACCACACACTTCTCGGAGACAGCATCCCAGGGCGCCCTCGAGTGCGTGACGTTTCTCGCGCCCCGCGCTTCGCGGCTCGGCCCCGATTCCTCCTCGTCCTCCTCTTCTCCCCTGGGGGGCAGCGCGGGAGCGCGAAGTTGCTCGCGCTGCGCGCTGCGCGCAGCGCGAAGCGCGACGTGAGGCGTCCTTGGGGCAGCATCCTGACCAAGTCCATGAGTGGCGTCCAGCCGTGGCCACCCGCCGCCCTCTCCCCGCGGAGCTTCCTTGCAGTCGGAGGTTTCAGGATGCTATTTTTATGGCGGGCTTGTCCCTCGACAGGAGGGATATTCGAAAATAGTCCAAAAATAGTCTGGGGACTACTTTTTGAGTATTTGTGGGCATCCTTTGAGTATTGTTTGATTATTTTTTATTTTTCGTCGAAAATCCTCCTGTGGTGGGACACGCCCGACTTAATGCTATTTCCCGCCCGCACCTCTGACGACTCGATTTGTCGAGCCGCCGGCCCCCGAAACTCTCGACCCCTTCGCAGCCACGCGCAGAGGGAGCAGGGGAAGGGGGGAAGGCTTCGCAGAAGCACCCCTGCTTCCTGAAGGCGCGGGCCTCGTCTGTATAGATGCAAGGCCGGCGCCCGCTAAGAAGCAGCCTCCTTCTACGAAGCCTTCCTCCCGCCCCCTACCCACCGGAGTCGGAGTCGGAGTCGGAGTCGGAGGAGGAGGAGGAGGACGAGGTGGGGAATAATAGACTTTGAAACGTAACCATACGAACCGAGAGCAACATACTGATAGTACTCATACCAATGACATTCGGAAGTATGGTGCTGGTGATAAGCAGGCTCGTACTATTTATGCTACTCGTATTATCATTTTTCGTAGCATGGTCCGTACACATAAGGTTGCCCATAAGACATGTCTTCATCTTTTGAAGGCTAGTAATATCAATATGTATAAGAATACTGAGAACATATAATGGTACTCGTACTAGTACTAGCACTATTACTAGTACAAGTACTACGACTAATACTATTACTACTACTGGAGGCTGAGAGGAGGAGGAAGATGAGGAGGAGGAGGAATCGGGGGTGGAGGATGAGGAGCTGAAGTCACCATAATAACAAGAGCAATAACCATCCGAATAATGAACAACATAATGATACCTCGAATACCAATGCTATTAGAAATGATGCTACTCGTAGTAAGCAAGCCAGTACTGATGATGCTGCTCAACTATAAATCCTATTATCTTGATTCGTAGTAATTACTGCTAATGATCAAACTGTTAGGAACAAGACAATCTCTATTATCAATCATGATAAGAATGCTACGACCATAATAATGCTACTGCTGCCATTCTTATGACCACTCATACCATCACTACTCGACTACGAATACAGATAATATGATGGGGGGCGGAGGAGGAGGAGAAGGAGGAGGAGGACGACCAGTGGAAACCCAAGAGTCATCAACGATGTTGGAATACATCCTCCCTCCAAGCTCCCTCTTCATAGGCCCCTACAACGGCTCATTCCCATTGAGGTGTTGCGTCTTGATGATGTTGAATCGTACCAGAACACCATTCCTAAGACTAATTCGGCGAATCAAGGCAACTGTTGCGCCCTCATAATCCTGACGCCTTCCAAAAAACAATGTTCGGTATGCTGACCATGGGAATCCGTGAAACTCTAGAATGCGCGTGGCGCTGAGGCGAGAGCCACATTTAGAAAAAAGGAACCGCCCTCTATCCGTGAAGCTCTTGCAAATGTTTAAGACGAATGCGCGCGGCGCTCAGGCGAGAGCAACATTTTGAAAACCACCCGCCCTGAATCCGTGAAGCTCTTGCAAACTTTGAAAACCAATGTACGCGGCGCTAAGGCGAGACCCACAGTTTGAACACTGCCCGCCCTCAATCCGTGAAACTTGTGTAATTTTTGAGCGAATGTGCGTGGCGCTAAAGCGAGAGCCACATTTTGGAAGCCACCCGCCCCTCAGTTGTGAATTTGTTGTCATTTTGCAAGCTTCAGGGTGAGGAAGTGAGGTGCGAAACGCCCGGCCCGCCCTAAAAATTGGCTTCGGGGTGCGACAGGGAGAAGTTATTTACAAGGAAAAGGACTGGAGGAAGAGGAGGAGGAGGAGGAGGAGGAGGAGGAGGGGGACGATAGGGAGGGTGGGAGGAGGAGGACGAGGAGGAGGGTGGGAGGAGGAGGGTGGGAGGAGGAGGAAGAGGAGGAGGAGGATGATGATGAGGAGGAGAAGCAGGAGCAGGAGGACCAGAATGAGGAGCAGGAGGAGGAGGAGGAGGAGGAGGAGGAGGAGGATAAGGAGCAGCTGGAGCAAGAGGAGCAGGAGGAGCGGCAGGAGCGGGAGGAACAGGAGGAGCAGGAGGAGCAGGGAGAGGATAAGCAGGACGTGCATGCGGTAGCGGCTGCAGACAGGCAGATGGAAAGTTTCGCACGCGCGTCAGAAGGTTTCTGGATCATGTGTGGTGAGGAAGTCTCAGGCGAAACGCCCATCCAGCCCTTTCGACCGGCCTCTGGGTGCGACTGGGAGGAGTTATCTGTAAGGAAACGGAATGGGGGGGAGGAGGAGGAGGAGAAGGAGGAGGAGGAGGAGGAGGAGGAGGAGGAAGAGGAGGAGGAGGAGGAAAACGAGGATGAGGAGGGAGGAGCAGGGTATCCTGGCATGGGCATGGGCATGGGCATGGGCGCCCAGCAGCCCATGGCGCCGGGGTTCGGGCAGCAGCCGCAGCAGCAGGTGCTGCACGCCCACTTCTGAGCCAATCTGTGACCCGCGGGGGCGCTGCGCTTTCACTTGTCGCGGTCGCCGGAGGTGGAGGCGGGACAGTAGCAGGAAGAGGAAGATACGGATGATAATGGAGATCATGATTTTTTTTCTTCCGGACGTAACGCGTGTTACCCCCCTCCCGACCCCCCCCCCTCGTAACGGTGACGCGGGGAAACCGGCTGCAGGCGTGAACGCGTGCAATTTCCCATGGAGGAGGTGGAGGAGGAGGAGGAGCAGCAGCAGCAGGAGCAGCAGCAGCAGGAGGCGGAGGAGGAGGATGACGATGAGGATGAGGACGAAGAGGAGGAGGAAGGAGGAGCTGCGTAGGAGGTGAGGAGGGGGAGGAAGAGGAGGAGGAGGAGGAGGAGGAGGAGGAGGAGCTGCAGGAGGAGAAGGAGGAGGGGCAGGAGGAGGAGGAAGGAGGAGGAGGAGGAGGAGGACGAGGAAAGAAAGGGGTGAAGGAGGGGGAAGGAGGAGGAGGGCCAACACGACGACGACCGACGTAGCCGGGAGGCTCCGAGAGGTGCACGCAGGCACGGGGGCCTCGTTCGGCACACGGTTGTTGCCGATGCTGCTGCGGCGACAGGTGGTGTACAGAAGCGTTGTGGTGCACGCAGGCATCGGGGTGTACGCGGGGCGAGCTCACACAGATGTGGTGCACACTCTTATTCAAATTTACCTATTACTACTTACTCGTACTTTTACTGGCGCTGCGTACAACTAATTTTCCTGCTACTGTTACTGTCTGCTACTGTTCCTACGACTATTAATGTGAGTACTACTACAACAACTACTACCACTATTACTACCACTGCTATAGTTATTGCAAGTACTACGACTACGACTACTACTACTACTACTACTACTACTACTACTACTACTACTACTGCTACTACTACTACTACTACTACTACTACTAATCGTTGCACTACTATTATTACTACTACGACTACTCTTACTATTACTATTTCTACTACTACCACTGCTACTACTACTATTACTACGACTGTTACGATTACTACCACTGCTGCTACTACTACTACTACTACTACTGCAACTGCTACTCGTGCTGCTACTACTACTACTACTACTACTACTACTACTACGATTGCTAGTAGTACTGACTAATTATATGTTTACTTTTTCTGCGACTACTACTACTACTACTACTACTACTACGACTACTACTACTACTACTACTACTGCTACTACTACTACTACCACTACCACTACCACTACTACTATACTACTACTACTACTACTACTACTACTACTTACTACTACTACTACTAACTACTACTACTACTACTACTACTACTACTACTATACTATTACTACTACTACTACTACTACTACTACTACTACTACTACTACTACTACTCTACTACTACTACGGCTACCATTATTGTTACTACTACTACTACTACTGCTACTACTACTACTACTACTACTACTACTACTACTACTACTACGACTACTGCTACTACTGCTACTACACTTTTTACTACTACTGTTGCTGCTACTACTACAAATACTACTACTACTGGTACTGTTGGTACCCTTATTACTTGTATTTTTGGGCTACTACTACTACTACTACCACTACTACTACTACTACTGCTACTTCCATTTGTCCTACCAGTACTGCTAGTAGCACCGGCACTAATCGTATTAGCAGTACTACCAGCATTAGTGTAGTTACTCGTACTAGTACTGATAGTAATCCTCGCACTACTCGTCTTACTCGTACTACTCGTACTCGTGCTAGTGCTGGTACTCGTATCGGTGCTAGCAGTCGCTTCGGTGGCCGCCGTTACTGTCACTCCCCCTCTCACCCTAACGAAACACGCGTTACTAACCAGACAAAAGGACAGTGTCATGGTGATGGTGTTGAACTCTCACTCCTGAAAAAGAGTTAGTTTTGCTTCCGCCATCCCGGTGCCTGTTGTTTTCCTCGATTGGAGTGCCCTCCCCACGGCGCCCGCCCGTTTTTTAATGAGGGAAGATAATCCTGATCGAGCTGTGCCCCTGGCCACTAGTTTACAACAGCAGCGGCTCCCGCCTGATACGTCACAACAATCTATTAATCGCTTCGCTCATTCCGCTGGCCCATCTTGCCTCGCCGCTGTCGTCGGTCGGGCTGTTGTTGTCAATGCGGTGCGGTTGGGCGGCTGCCTTTTTTCGGAGGCGGTGGGTGGCGGGTCAGAGGCCTCGCGGATATTGGTTGGACTCTCGTGGTTGGCTTCGGGAGGCAGTTTTGAGGCCCTTGGGATCAGTGTTGGAGCCTCTTGGGGCATGTTGGGGGCCCCTTGGGGCTTCTTGGGATGCCTCTTGGGGGCACGTTGGGGCCTCTTGAGGGCCTCTTGGGGCCTCCTGGGGGCTTCTTGGGGCTGCAGGCTGGACTTTTCAGTTCCTGGTGCCGTTCTTGGGCCCCTTTTGGGGCCGCTTTGGAGCTCTCTTGGGCCGTCTTGGGCGCCTCTTGGGCGCCTCTCGGGCTGTCTTGGGGCCATCTTGGGCCGTCTTGGGGCCCTCCTTGAGGCTTCGTGGGGCGTTTTGGGGCGGTCTTGGAAGCCTCTTGGGCCGTCTTGGAGCCCTGGTAAGCCGAAAAGGCGAGAACGCCCAAAACCGTCATGAACTGAAGGGATAATCGCTAATTTCTGCCTAAGTGGGCCCTCTTGGGAGGTCTCTTGGAGGCCTCTTGGGGCGTCTTGAAAGCGCTTTGGGCTGTCTGGAGGCAATCTCTGGCGTCTTTGATCGCTCGTGGACCGTCTCGGACCACGTTGAGCTCTCTTGGAGGCCACTTGAAGCGCTCCTGGAGCGCTTTTGGGAGCCTGCTGGGACCTGGCCGGGACCTGCCTGGGACCTGCCCGGGACCTGTCCAGGATCTTGCCGGGACCTTGCCGGGACTTGGGGGGGTACTGTTCGTCCGCGGACCCCCAAGGGCGGCCCCGCGCGCGCAAACAATGAATACTGTTGACCGGTTACAGGAGATCTTAGCACGCCCTTGGCCCGTTGGGCCGGCGAATTCCAAGTCGGGCTCTCGCGCGGGAGTGCTCACATCTTTCCAGGGATCGCGCTTTTGCTCAGGACGCTGCGACGCGACCGCCGCCGTGGGGTCCGTGGCCGCGGCAGCATCGCGGCGGCGTGGCGTGGCCGCGCCGGCGGCCCTTGCCCGCAGGGCCAAAGCTTGGTCGGATTTCAGCTCTGGCGCCGGGCGGTTGTGATGGTTTCGGCTTGTGTGCTGACGGCCCACGCGGGCGACGCTGCGAATCTCATCCGGCGGCCACAACATGGCAGGAACTATCCGCTGCAGGCAATGCGTGGATGCACAATGCCACGAGACGTATCTTGCGGAGGGGGAAACTTGACTGCGCAGCGCCAGCTGGCGCGGCGCTGGCCGCTGGCGGCGGGGCCCGGCAGGCCCGTGGGCGCCCTCGCCGAGGTGGCTGGCGAGGTCGGCCCTGGCGGCGCCGGAGGCGTCGTGGTGCTGGCCGACGCGGCCGCCTCTGCCGGCGTGGTTGACGCCGTGATGCTCGCTGGCGCGCCCGTCCCCCGCGGCGCCGGCAGCGACGCGGCGCTGGCTGGCTCGGCTGGCGGTGGCGTGCCCGAGGGACCGACTGGCCAGGACAGCGCCGCCAGCCCTCGGCGGCTTCGCAGGGGGCCCGGGGACTTGGCGCGACCGCGGGCGCCGCCGAGCTTGCGGCCGCGCTCGGGGCGCTGGCCGGCGCGGGCGGCCCAGGCGACGTGGGCGCGGCGGGCCTGGCTGCAGGCGCCGGCTCGGCCGGCCTCGGCGGCGCTGCGGCGGTGGGGGCGCGGCCCGCCCTTTCGACCGGCGCGCGGGCGGGGGCCCCCGTCGTAGCTGCGCCGCCGGGCCGGGCCGCGAGGAGAGTCTTGATGGAGAAGGAGAAGCCAGAATTGTCGATGCTTCAACTTTCGAGCTTCAAGACCACAGATGGCGAGGAAACTTCGGTGGGAGCGCCCTGCCCCGCCCCGTCAGCGCAGGTTTTTTTTGTGTTGTTTTGGTGTGTGTGTGTGTGACAAAGAGGAGGAATCTAGAAGAAAAGGGAACGCGGGGGCTTGCAATGCAATTCAGGCGACCGATACAGAATGGGAGAAGGTCAGTTCAGCGAGGTGTCCAGCGACATCCCCGTTTCGAACGAGGATTGCCCTCTTTTTGTTCGGGATCTGCTAGACAACGTTACTGTTTCGGTAACGTACTTCGAGGACGTCTTATACGCGAGGGTTCCATTTTGAACCCCCTTTTCCGGTACTTGCTAGACAGCGTTAATCTTTTTATAATGTAATTCGAGGAAGTCTTGTACGCGAGGGTTACATTTTGAGATGGAGCCGTCATCCATTTTTTTTTTGAGGAAATCACCAGCGAGAGTTTTTAACAAATCGCCGCCCTTCAGCCCTGCAGCTGTTGCGTACTCTTGGCACGAAGGTCCACGGCGCCAAGTGGGCAGCCCCATTTTCAAACAACGACCTCCCCCTCCGTCTGTCCATGTCGCTGTTTCCAGTTTTTGCATCAGATGTGCGCGGCATTGGTGCCAGAGCTCATTTTGCAAAGGGGCCGCCGCCAATCTGTGTCACACGCGCAAGTTTTTGAAACGATTCTGCATGTCGTTAGGGCGAGAGCGTGCTCATTTTGAGAACGACGCCCCCTCCATCCAGCTAGCTGTTGCAAGCTTGTGAGACGAATAAACGCCGCGATAAGGCAAGGGCATCATTATGAAAACGACGTTTTTTGTAAGAGTGTGCTCGGTGCTAAGGCGAAATTCTGCACTTTGAGTTTGACCCCCCATCCATTGTGGTAGGTGCTGTTGCACTGTTCGAGCTGCAGGACTTCGTAGTGTGGAGAAGTCCCAGGCGAAACGCCCCGCCTGCCATACCCGCGCGGATGGGGGATGCGACAGGGAAGAGCAATCTAGAAACACAGTGCAACATGCGTTTGCCATTCGGGTGGGAGCCCAGTTTCGAAAAGGAACTACCTTGCATCTCTCCAGCCAGCGAGCAACACATGGGAGAAGGTACGAATCACAGTTCAACTAGGTTACACGCGACGTTCGTCTTTCGGCAACGGAAGGCAGTATCATAAGCGAGGGCCCCATTTTGAAAAGGAACCGCCATCCATCCGTGCAGGTGTTGCATATGTTAGATTGTCGAATGTTCGGATTCGGGGAAGTCTCAAAGGAGAGCCCGATCTGCGAAACGATCTGTGCTTCATATGCAAGTTTGTAAGACAAGCGTGCGCGACGCTCATGCGAGAACCAACTGTGATGAACACTACATGTTCTGTCTTTGAGGCGGTCATGAACTTTTGAGAAGAGTGTGCGCGACGGTGGGGCTAGAACGCCATATAGAACACGCCCCTTTTATCCTTGTCGCTGTTGCAAGCTTGTGTTTGGCATTTGCACACGACTTGTGCTCATTTTTTGAACCGTTGCAAGTTTGTAAGGCGAATATGCGCGGCGCTAAGGTGAATACCTTATTTAATCGCTTCGCTCATGCCGCCGGCCCTGGAGCCCTCTTTAGGGCCTCTTGGGGGCCTCTTGGGGACCTCTTGGGAGGGTTCCTTGGCGGCGTTTTGGAGGCCCCCAGGGCCTCTTGGGGGGCTCTTGGGGGCAGTCGATTGCGGCTCCCCCCTCGGAGGCCACGATCCTCGTGAGGGGTGCCGAAAAATACCCTCCCCTGGAGTGGTCTGGTGGCTTCTCCCGGGCTTCTCTCGGGACCTTGCCGGGGTACTTTTCGTCCGGGGGCCCCCAGGGGCCGCTCCGCGCGCGCGAACTAGAAATATTGTTAACAAGTTACCGGAGATCTTAGCACGCCTCTGGCCCGTTGGGCCGGCGAATTAAGATAACGCCCCCTGTCCACTGGCAGCTGCTGCAAGCTTTGGAGACGGATGCGTGCGACGCTAAGGCAATCACCTCATTTTGAAAACTACCACCCTTGACCCTGAGAACTTCTGCTAGCTTTTTCCCAAGTGTGCGCGGCGCTGAGGTGACAGCTCAATTTTGAAATCGACCCCCCTTCCATCCTGGTAGCTGTTGTCGGCGTGACCCCAACATACTTATACTAGATGTGCGTTTTGCCCCCCAGAGGGACGGCGCGCGCACCGATGAATCTCATAGGGTATGCGTCGTGGCGGGCGCTTTCTGGGCCGTACTGCTCGGGAAACGATCTACTGCAAGATGAGTATTCCATATGTTCGGATCGGACGCGCGCGCCCCCAAGGAGGGCATATCGCATCAGTATGTCTTTGCGCCTCTCGTGCTGCAACGTGCGAGCGCCAGGACCTCAGGTTGGGAGGACGTCGCGTGCGAAACGCCTGGACCTCGTTACCCGCACGTCTGGCCGGGGGTGCGACAGGGGGGTCTCCTAGAAGACGCACAAGGGCTGGGGATGGACGGGGCTGCGGGGAAGGACGAGGAAGGAGGGGCCTCCCAATCTCCCCCTTTCCTCTTACTCCTTGCTCGTCCTCCTTTATCCCGCAACCCTCCCTCTGCTTCTGCCTGCTGCTGCTGCTGCTGCTTCTGCTTCTGATCTTGGCTGACTGCTCCTCCTCCGCCCTCTTGCCTCCGCTCTTGCTCCCGCTCCTCCTCTCCTCCTCCCGCTCCTCTTCGGGCGGGGGCCGCCGATCTCGCGAGCACGGGAGGCTGGCGTGCACGGAGCCGGACGCTCCATGACAGGCGAAGCTGCGGATCGCAGCGGGCCTCTCGGAGTGGCGCACGGCGATTCCGTCGCCGACGGACCTGTCGTCTTGGCTCGCTGCGGAACTGGCGCCCGGCGCGCGGCTCGTCGGGCCGTGGTCGCTGCGCCGGCCTCCGGCAGGCGGGCTGCCGCTTTCGGCGCTGTACAGGGCGTGAGGAGTGTTTTCCACGGTGCCGTGCCAGTCACTCCGAGTGCGCCTGCATCGCTTCTGGGCGAGGGCCCAGAGTTCTGGTGGTGCTGTCAGGTCTAAGGCCCGGCATCTACGGAGCCCAGATGCCGTTCGACGCCGCGCGGCGCGTTTTTTTTTTGTGCGTTCCCCCCACAGGATCGGTGTGAGCGACGTCCGTGGCGCGTTGTTGGAAATTCGAGCGTTCCTGCTCCTTCTCTCATATTCTTGATGGGCCTGTGTTCCACCACCACCACCACCATAAGTTGGAGGGAGAGGGGGTCCTCCTCTCCTCTTCGTTCTCCTCCTCCTCCTCCTCCTCCTCCTCCTCCTCCTCCTCCTCCTCCTCCTCTACTCCCTCTTCGTCCTCAAATTTCTGGTGGTGGTGGTGGAAAACAGGCCCATCAATTCTGGCAGGGAAGGGATGGCAGTCCATCCCCCTAGCGACTTGGGGCCCCCTGGAGGTCTTGCGCGCCTGCCGAGCGTCTCCAGGGCCTCTCGACCTACCGAGGGCCCCTGTCGGGCCCTGCGCACGAGCTCGTGGCAGCCAGTGTCAGCCGATGCTGCCCAAAGGCTACGCAGACAGCACACAGGTCGTGAATGGACGACCCACGGGTCTTCTGGAATCGCCCGGGAGCCTCTGAACAAAGCCGCAGAACGAGGCGGAAGAGGAAGAGGAGGAAGGCGGAGGAGGAGGAGGAGGAGGAGGAGGAGGATGAGGAGGAGGAGGAGGAGGAAGAGCAGGAGGAGCTCCAGACTGCTCCAATCTGGGTTTCTCACGCTTTTCGGATCAAGGCTGCTTCAGGAGGACATCAAAGGAGTCGAGGAGAGCCCGAGCGAGTCTGGCCCCCAGACAGCCCAGGAGGCCTCCCAAACAGCCTCGAGGGGTGCCCAATCGTGTTCAGGAGGGGGTCCGCGCGCACCCTGTTGACAACTGCACCCTGGAGGTAAATGAGCTACGGATGCCAGCAGAATCTCCCCTCGCCTCCCGCCTCCCCCCCTCCCTCCTCCTCCCACCCCCCCTCTCCCCTGGCCTTCCCCTCGTCCCCTCCTCCCTCTCTTTGATGTGCAGAGGAGGCCTCCGCAATTCCCCGATGCGAGTACTACTCTTCTCGCTCCCTGCAGATTATGTGCGAACGTGGTCTCTTTTGCTCCGGCATGCTGTGTGTTGTGCGTAGATCAGATTTCGGATCGTTTGGAATGCTTCATGCTCCCGAGGTTGAAAGGTTCATCGCTTGATATTAATTAAATTAGGGAAAAGATGGATGCGGGGTTGCAAAAACGGCTGCCCAAATGAACTTCGCAGGTGGCATTCCTTATCCGAGGCTCTGGTAGGGCCCCAATCGAAATCGCAGCTGCGCTGCACAGCGGTGACAAGCGGGTTACTTACATCGTGCCGTCAGGTCGTCATCGTGGCGATGCCACTCCCCCCATGCCCCGTTGATTCAATTAATATGAAGCGATGAACCTTTCCTGTAGATACAACAGTGTCCGTCAATGCACCGAAGACCATCACATGAAACACAACTCAACTCATCTATGTTGCTCTGCACCCCCTCTCCTTTCCTCCTCTCCGTTCGCGTGGCCCCAATCGGGGCCCAAAAGGATATTGAGTGACGCAATAACATAAGATAGGGGGGATAAGACGAGGGGGCAACCATCGGGAAAAGAACTGGAAGGGGGAGGGGCGGGGTGGTAACCAACGAAAGTTAGTGGGAGGACATGGGGGGGTCGGTCGGCAGATGGAGACAGAGGAATAGCAGGAACGATGATGGAAGGAGAAAGAAGAGCAATGAGAGAGAGGAGGGTCAGTAGGAGGAGGAATAAGAGGAGGAGGAAGATAAGGAGGAGGAGGAGGAGGAAGGAAGAGGAGGAGGGACGGCGGCTATCTCGCCCACCGCCCTTCCCGCGGCCATCAACAAGTTCGAGGCTGGCCCGCGACCCCGTGCTGCTCTCGAAACCGACAGGAGGAATGACGAGGAAGGGATGAAGGGAGCGCAGGGCCGTTTAGTAGACGGTGGTGTTGCGAAGCGTCATGGCAGAGATAGGCGTCAAATACATTTAAAACATCGACGCCCGATCGTTGGCCCTGGGATGGCCCCTGCGTGGGAGTTGCGTCATAGGTTGCGCTAGAAATATTCGGCGTTGTTCTTTGTGTCGCGCCTTGGGGTCCGATCGTCGGTTTTGCGGAGCAGCCGTGGCGACGTGAAATGCAAATCCAGATATCAGCGAAACGCCCGAGGGTCGAGTCATGTCAGGGGCCCGCTACAATAAACGCAGCAACAGCGACACGCCCATCGCACGAGTACGTTGCCAAAGGTCTGAAATCAAACGCCTGGACCAATTTGCGCATTGGCGAGGCCTTGGAAACTGCGCGTCGTCCGTAGCCAGTTTTGGCTCAAGTTTTTTTCGGGCTCTTGTCTCGGTGGCTCTGCATGCTGCATGTTCGCTGGCCTCGTGGCGGCTGGCGGCCCAGCCGCAGATGCGCCAGTAGCGCCGCTGCCAGCAGCGGTCCCGCCAGCCCCAGCGGCGCTCGGCGGTGACGGTGGCAGAGGCAGAGGCAGAGGTCGCGGGCGCGGAGGGGCCCTGCGAGGCCGCGGCGGCGGCGCAGGCGCAGCTGGCCGTGGTGCTGGCGTCGGAGGGAAGGGCCGAGCCAGAGGGTTCAGCCACTCTCGCGAGACTCGGCTGAAGATGACGATCGCGAAGGTCAAGCGCGCCAAGGAGGCGGCGATCGACGAAGTCGGCCGCTCCCTGCGATTGCACAACGAAAACTTGGTGACCAGCCTCATGAGCGAATCTTTTTCGTACCAGGCGTCCAAGAGGAGCACGCAATTCGTGCCGACGTCGACTGGCGACGTGGTTTCCGTCACCATCGGTCGCCGCTCCACCAACAAGAGAGATGTTGCACGCCTTCTGGTCAGCCACGCTGCTGCGCAGGCGCGCGGCATACGCGAGTGGCTGGAGTCAGGCCCTTGCACGCCAGATTGTTTGGTATTCGCAAACACATTTGATGATGCATCGATGTGGGCATCGAAGCCAAGTAAGCAAGATATCGACACCCTCGTTGATACAGCACCGCGCGATGCCGCCAGATCCAAGCTTAAGAGGGGAGCTCCAAAAGGAATCATGCGCCATTGTCCAGTTTTGAACTTGTGCGAAACGATAGCTAAGTGTTGGACTTGGGGCGGGGGGCCTGCGGTGTCAGCAGCGCGAGTTTGTTCTCCAGCCCAGGTGATGCCCGCTGCAAACTACTCGACGGTTCTTGATCGGTGGAGGCGTTGGAGCATATGCAACGACAGTGGGCGACCAGGCAGTTCCGTCGACAGCGACGGCGTTGTTGCAAACAGTTTCCGCACTCCAGTTTGGAAGACCCTGGCCATGGTGAGAGACTGCCTCATGCTCAATTCGAACATCGTCGCAGCATGCGAGCGGTAGTGGTCATATGTGCGTGCTTGGGATGAAGCCACTACTCAAGTTCTACGATGGGCTTTCTTCATTTGTTGTCAGGGTCGGCCACCTCTGCCAGTCGGCAAGGTCAAGTGACAAGTACGAGTCCGCCTTGGAGAATGAGATACGACGGAAATTCAGATTTCGCGTAGTTGCCGATGATGAGTTACCCGCTGCTTTTCATAGATGGCAGGCCCATGCGAAATTCATTTTGGATTTGACTGGGGTCGACGTGAGCCAGGAGACGAAGGGTGCGATATTGCTTTTCGACAACGGCGACTGGGAGTCCGATGATCTCGTTCATTGGTGCCGTCCTTCGTGCTCTTGCGGCAGATCTCGCGCAATTGCATTGTCTGGGTTCATATCGGCTGCCAAAGCCTCGATTGGACCGAACTGCCCCTTGGCCTTGGAGTACAGATGGAAACACATGGAGAAGGCGAATGCATGGTGTTATAGGGGAAGGGCCCAGCACGACCTCATGCACCGCGCCTTCAAAGGAGCATTCAGCCAGAAGGCGCTGGATGACGCGGCGGTGGCTGCCGCGGGCGCTGGGGCTGGCAATGAGGTCGCAGCGGGCACGAAGAACACGATCAAGGCTGGCTTGGTCATCCAGTACATGGATCGTGACCCGAAGGGCATTTCCAATAGGAAGGTCAGGGGAGGGCACATGACGCAACATGGGTGGTTAGCATGCGGTTCGAGCGTTGCATCCGTTCCCCCCCTTCGTCCCAGGGAGGCGCATTCAGCGCATGCGACGGTGACAGAAATTGCACCACCCCCTCCATCAGGACATGTTGCAGCCTGTGCCCTCCCGAAGGTTCTGGCGTTGCAGGCTCCGCTCCAGCATTTCCTCAACCATGTGTTTAGGTCAGAGCAGGTGAGTAGTGAATTTCTCGATGCTGCTTCCGACGTTCCTGCAGAGGGCCTCATCGACCACCCTGACGCGGACTCGCTTCGCCAGAAGATGATGACAGCTTGCTCGTATAACTTAGAGGTGCTCTCGGGGGCTCGGGGCGAGCGAGCTGTCCACGCACAGGTCGACGGCCTCAGGGACTTCGCGAACAGCATGTGGAGCGGCGTCAAGTGGGACAGGCCAGAAAAGTTCAAGACGGCTTGCGAGGTAGTGCGGTCCTTGGCAATGACGTGGAGGCGCCTGGTGCACTATTTCGACCAACCGAAGTTCAAGCTTCTGGCAGTGTGCGGGGACCACGTTGGCCCCTCGGACATCCCCAACATTGTTGCCCCGCTCAAAGACATGAGCTGTCGGTGCGACAAGTGTTTGGAAGACTATTCTCGCGCGTGGTTGGGTCGGCTGTCGTCTGACGATGATGCGGTGGTTCTCCGTGCGCGAGATGCCCTTCGGACCCAAGTGACATCGACGCCAGTATCGAGCGTCTCGGTCGAGATGAAACATCTGTTGGGCCAAGAAGTACGAAAGCCTAAGAGTCGTGGCATGGCGGTCCGTGCCGCGGAGCTTACGCGGAGGACATACCATAAGCTTGTCATCAAGTTGAACCGCAAGCGGACTGACAGAGCTTTGATGAAGTGGATGCCGAATCAGAAGATCCGCCACAAGTTCGCTCGGCAAGCGAGTTGCTTTTCGCAGCAGAGGCGAGGAGTTCGCGATAGGAAGCGGGAAGCTAGACGGCGCGTCCAGAGGCGCCGACAAACTGTGACTAAACAGTCTGCTTGGTCGGTGTACCGGAGTACCCATTGGAACCCAGCTGTTAAGCCGTTCCCATGTTCAGACCAAAACCGCGCGGAGAAGGCCCGTCTGCGAGCTGAATTCATCGCCTTGCCGCCTGCCACCGTCGCGCACTACGAGGCGGTGGCTGAGAGAGGGGCCCAGGACAAGCGCCAGCGGCTGGGCGCCGTCCAGCAACAGAGCAGCGCCAACTTGTTCAATACAGATGGGGGTCGCTATTCGACAGGAGTTCAGCGCAAAGTTGCATTCGATGAAATTATTCGGAGGCTCCGCGAAGATGGCACGTGGAAGTCTGGGGCTCGGCTGGACGCCCCTTGGCTGCCATTGCGTCCTGAGTCGGTCGATTCCGCGCTGTCGTTGGCGGAGTTGGGGAGGAAGTCCGACCGCATATTTTGGCATGGGGATGAGGCAGTACCAAACCCACCAGGGACAGCCATTCCTCAGACGCCATGCTGTGTGAAGTACGGCGGCCTATGTGAGACCTCCGACGACGTCCGCGCCGTCAACTTCTTCGTGCAGAACTTGCACGCCAGGGTCTCTGAGATGAAGCTGCCCCTCCTAGTTGACATCTGCGGGCCAGGCGGCGTCGGGGAGACGCACTTGCTTGCAGACAAGGTTGGCAAAGGCGAGCTCCAAGTCCTCGTCAAGGTTCGCCAACGTCCCGACGGTTGCTACGAGCTTGCTGCGTGCGGGGGGGCGATGCCCATCATAATTTCAACGTCTCACCTTGTCGGCCGCAGAATCCTGGCCGAAGCTGTTGAGCGCTCGGGCGCGGCGCACTTCGCCGACCTGAAGCATTTGAACCTTTACATTCGAGAGTTTGGCGATGCAGGTGCAGCTGTTCCACCTGGCTTTTGCATTCGCGCTGGGGCGCGAGGCGAGCCCCTGCCGTTGAGTTTGGTTTCCAAGGGCGTGAAACGAAAAGATGTAGACCAGCCAGCTGTGCTTCCTTTTGGCTTAGGTTGTTTCGCGGCCCCTCATGTCGAAGGCGCAGCGGCGAAGCCCCCTAAGGCTAAGGCCCCTAAGGTTGCCCACCCCTTGCCAGCAAACGAGAGCGAAGCTGGCTCTGATTCTGAGAGTGTTCGAGGGGAGCGCAGCGAGGACGAGCACATCGAATCCGAAAGCTGCACTTCGGACGATGAGCCCCCCGAGCCTCCCGACGAACCTAAGCCACCTGCGCTGGGAGGCCTCGAAAGAGCAGGTATTTCTTCTTTCGAGCTGGCACCCTCGGCTAGGGCGAGTTGTTTTTTGTGTCACTCTGTTGTTGCGAAGGGTGAATGGCGCTTTCGCTACCAGATTCGTGCTTCCAATAGCCTGCGGGATAATCGATGCGTTCACCATCGATGCGTTGCGAGATTGCCGTTGGCCACCAGGGCCGTCGATTATGACGCCGTGAACTTTTTTTTAGGCATGCTTGATTTGCCGCCTGAGGCGATGACTATTTTGGACGACGCGTCCATGGCCTTGCGGCCTCACGTCGGCGGCGCTGCTGGATCGTCTGGCGTTTAGTGCAAGCGATGCAGTGCACTTGCGGAAAATGATGTGGAAAATGCCACCTAGTTGAGCCACCTTCCCCCGTAAACTTTGTGATTGATGGCTCTTCTTGAACGGTCTCGCGACATGTTAATTCTGCGTTGCAATACTGTAGGCGCTGCCGCGCTACGTCCGCTTGTCCACCGCCGATGGCGGGTAGCGAAGGCAAAGAGCAGCGAGGAGAGAGGAGGTGGACGGAGCGAGGATGGCGAGGTGAGGTAGGGGATCGCAGACGAGAGGCAAGGGCGGGAAGAGCAATTGACGAGAGCGGGAGGGGGGGGGAGGGGGGGAGCGGTACACACCATGCGATGCTCGCAGCTGCTCGTGGTTGGGTTCTTCGCCAGGCTAAAAATTTGGCAAGCTGCTCTCCCTTGCGTTGCTGCGGCTGCCCCATTTGCCCCGCCCCATCCTACCCCTCTGTGCTCTTGCCCCCCATCTCCCCTCGGCCTCTTCGCATTCCGAGCCCCGCGATTTCCTGGGACCCCTCCTCTTGCATTATTCAGCTACTGGCAATGCCTCACGCGCCTGGGGGGGCCGCAGGAGCTCCAACTGCGGATCGCATCCTTCGGGTCCTCGGCGCGCGCCGGCCTCTCGGACCAGCCGCCCGTCTACCGGGTTGGCGGCAGCCCTGATGTAAGCAGATGCGGGGCGTGGCAGTCTGGCGCAAAGGCTCCCCAAAGGGTTCTGAAGACATGCGTGCATCATTCGTGTACCGTTTTGCTCTTGGGGCTCTCGCAAGGCAATGTAACTGTGGCATGTCTCACGGTGGCGTCCGTCGGTTCAAGCTCACGTCAGTTAGTCGGGGGAGGGGCGGGCGTTCGCAAGCCCGACATCGATGTCTAGGCCCCCCCCGAGGTTCCACTTGTTTGCCCTTGGGCCACAGTAGGGTTTACATCGGAGCTCACGCGACGAGTTCAACGGGGCCCTTGAGAGAGACAGAGACAGAGACAAGGAACGCCCCAAGGCCCATGAGGCCCCTCAGCGCACTTAGAACCCCCTTCCCGTCGGGTGCCCCACTCATGATCCCCAAGCGTATCAGAGCCACTGAGGCTCAATCCAATCGCTTCGAGGATCACGAGCGCGCCCCGCGCAGAAGGAAGATGTCTAGGCCGAATTACATCAACGCGCTGAGGCCAGTCCTCCGCAGGAAGGTGATCTTGCTCATAGCCAAATTGAAAGCGACGGAGTTGCGGGCGAGGCTCGCAGAGAGGAGAGAGATCAAACTCAGGAAGGACCTCGAAAACATTAAGGAACTGTGTGGGTTGTGCCTGCGGCAGAACGATAATCAGAGGATCGCGCACGCTGGCCAAGTGCAGGACCTTGAGAATGCAGAGCTTGAGGAGGACTCGGACTGAGCTGAGAGAAGGCGTAGCGCTCGTGCCGTTCCCCCTTCCCCTGTCTGCCCCAAACGCACTTTGCTTTCGCATTCTCGCTCCCCACGATTCCTTTTTTACATCCCTTTACCGTGTGTTGTGCTTCGGCGTTCTCTGCCGATACAGCCGATACATCGCCATTATCCTCATGCTTGCAAACCCTTTCCCTCCCTGTGCTCTCATCCTGGAATCCTCACCCTGTCATCCGAGCCATCTTCCGACCGCTTGGGCAGCGTCGCCGCTGGGCAGCACTCTCGCTCCGACCCCAGCCCAGGCCCAGGCGAGGGCAGTGCTGCGAAACATCGCCCGAACCGTTCTCCCCGCCTTTGTGCTCGCGCACGTGCACGCGGCATGGTCAGCACTGCAGGAGGACCAGGTCGAGAAGGATGATGATGAACAAAAGAGAGCAAGGAGGAGGAGGAGGAGGAAGAGGACGAGGAGGAGGAGTACGACGACGACGAGGAGGAGAAGCAGGAATTGGAGATCGCTTCTGCCCTCCATCGCCGACGTCGTCGCCTGCCGCCGTCGGGCCGCCGCCGCCGTCAGCCACGCTGGCTCGCGTGACGAAGCACGCCCTGCTCGCATGATCGCGCATGCGTGCCCGCAGACGCACGCGCGCCAAGAAGCACCTAGGGCCCCAGGGCGGCCCGCAAACGCACGAGAGAACCTAGCATCCGAGCCTCATCCTCATCCTCCTCGTTCTCCACCTCCTCAGTCTCCTCCTCCTCCTCCTCCTCCTTCTCCTCTGTCTCCTCCTTCTCCTCCTCTTCCCCCTGTCGTCCCCCTCCTCCCCCCTCCTGCTTCGAGGCCCAACAGTCAAACCGTGCCTGCCGACTCCCCCCTCCCCCAACGCCTCTTCCTCCTCTTCCTCCTCCTCCTCCTTCCTCCTCCTCCTCCTCTTCCTCCCCCCCCTCCTTCCTCCTCTTTCCTTCTTCTCCTGCCCCCCCATCATCCATCGCCGCCGCCGCGCCTGCCTCGGCGATGGAAGGCAACGGCGGCCCCCTGTTCCTGCGCTTCCTCGTCGTCGTCCTCTTCCTCCTCATCCACCTCGTCCTCCTCCTCCTCGTTCCCCTTCGCCTCCCCTCATTCTCGTCGACATCCACCTCGTCATCCTCCTTCTCCTCCCCATCCTCACCCCCCTCGCCCCCCACGTCCTCTCCATTATCCTCCTCCTTCTCCTCCTCCGCCTCCTCCTCCTCCCCACCTCCTCACTCCTCACTCCTCACCCTCCTCCGCCGCCGCCCAGCCATCAATCCTTGCCTGTCTGCTCCTCGTCGTCCTCGTCCTCCTCATCGCCCCCTCCTTATCCTCGTCCTCGTCCTCCTCATCCTGATCTCCCACCTCCTTCTCATTCGTCCTCCTCCTTCTCCCTCCCCCTCGTCCCCCTCTCATCCATCGCCGCCGCCGTGCTTGGATAATGGGTCAAAGGCTTCGTGGGCGCTGGCTTTCATCGCGTGACTGGTCCCTCGGGCGACTCAGCGAGGCAATTTGGGGGCCTCTCGGGTGCTGCGCGAGGGCTTCAATGGGCTTGCATGGGTTTTCTTGGGGGGCCTCTTGGCGGCCTCTCGGTGCGGACGGGGTGTCTTGGGGTCTCGCATTGGCGTCTGGAGGCCACGAGATAGAGATTTAAGATGTTGTTTCTCCCTTCTCCTACTCCCTCTTGGGCTTGTTTAGGGGCCGTGTGGGGCCGCATTGGCTGCTTCTTGGGCCGGCTTGGAGCTCTCTTGGGCCATCTAACCGTTTTGGTGGCCCGCTCAATGGCCTCTTGGGCCGTGCTGGGGCGGTCTTGAGGGCATCTTCGGCCGTCTTGGAGCGTCGGAAGACTGAAAAAGCGAGGGGGCCACTATTCCCGCAAAACCAAAGAACACCAACAATTTAATTAAAACGTTGGTTTCCAACAAACCAGCCATAATTCATATCGCAACTCACGCACCACCGCTGGCAGCCATGCGGTAACGGAGGCCTGCGTGACAGAAAGAATCGTAGCAACAAGTATCGCATTGGTTCATTTGTTTCTTAGTTCGGTTTTCAACAGCAATCGCAAAACAACACAGCATGAGTCCATCACGGAAATGCAGATGACGTGCTATTCCTATCTGTTTTGGCGCGCGCGATGCGCGCCAGCGCGAATCTGGGCGCGCGAATAATTTTCGCGCGCCCAGAATGCATGCCTGACCGCGGGCTCGCGATGGCTTGGCCGCGACCGCGGGGCCGACCCCTCGCAGCCGGGGGTCGGCCACGAGACCGCGCGCGCCAGGGTGGCGCAACGCGTCCAGGGGCGGCGCGCCGCCCGCTTTCGAAGGGGGTCATCGGATCTGGCAAAACTGGTTTGGCAGCGCCTTTGGCGTCCTGAACGGTGCTTTTTGCAACCTGATTGGTGCTTTTTGCGCCTTGGGCGGTGCTTTTTGCGCTGCCCGAAGGCGCGCCCGACGCCGCGACCCCCCCCCCCTACCTCCGCGCTTCAGGAGCCCAAACCGAATCCGCGCCGCGGGCCGCGTGCCAAATTTCGCAACGTCGGGGTCGCCGCGGGGGCCGGGGGGCGCCATCGGCGTCGCTTCGCTTCCAGAAGCGCCAGGCGTCTTTCGCCGCGGATATCGCCGAGACTGAGTGATATGGCCAGCCGATGCGCCCTTTCGCGCGCCCCAACAATCATGGTGTTTGGGCAATGAAAATCGTGGCGGCATTGCGCAACATACGCAAGGACTCGCACAGCCCACGGCGGTTAAGCCGCAGTCATCGCAGCCATCGCGCGCGCGCGGGCACAGAACCTGCGACATGCAAGCCATCAAAAACCTGAATGAACCTGCATAAACCTGAATGACCTGAACAGACCTGAATAATCAGGATTGGACCTGAATAACCTGCATGGAGCCTGACCTGAATAAACCTGAATGAACCTGAAGAAACCCTGCATGAACCTGAATAAACCCTGCATGGGCCTGAATGAAACCTGCAGCGTCCTGAAGAAACCTGAACATGCCTGAAGAATACCTGAGTTCGACCTGCATAAACCTGAACAGGCCTGAACAATCAGGTTTTGTTTATCATGTTGACGCATATTTGAAGACATGCTGCGCGTTCTTTGCGATGCCAACGAGACGCAGCGGCGTTGTCGCGTCGCGTCGCGCGTCGGTTGCGCGCGCGGGGCAGGGGCTTATGGGCCGTGACATAGTCTTCGATGTTCCGCAGAAGAAGATGTGCCTTGCTGGTCGCGCATCCGAGAGATGAGTTAGGCATCCGTTTCGTCCTCGCGACTGCCTTGTACGCATCGGTGGATTCCACGTGCGCGCCCATCACTCATGTCATGTAGACGATGGTTCGGTCGCCGTCGATGGCTTACTCCAGTTCTGAAGTTGCGGAGGCAACCACGTCGCGCGCCGCGTGTCGCGTGACAGCCGCCGTTGTCGTTCGTAGAACTACAACATGCGTCCCGCGCGCGCGTTGATCATTTATCGCTGCACGTTGACCTCATTGTGCACTCCGAAATCAGATCGTGCCCCGCTGTTTCAAGTTTTCTTTCAAGGTGGTCTGGGCTTCCAGCATCGATCGACCAAAGCCAAGGCTCGCGCGATGCTCGCAATGGTTGTTCGAGTTAACATCGTTTCTATTGCGCAGAAAACCATGCACGCGGCGCACATCAGAACGCGCGCGTGCGCGCGCGCTCTTCTGTGCGCAGCGCATGGGATCCTGTACAATGGGAACGATGTTAACTCGAAAACCCAATGGCCAAAACCCAATGTAAAATTTCAGTCTCTGGTCGCAAGAGACGGCTTTCTCAAAGTGCGATATGCAGAACCTCAACAAGCCAGAGCGCGCGCGCGCGCGCGCTCTTCTGTGCGCAGCGTGTATGGATTTCTGTACAATGGGAACGATGTTAACTCGAAAACCCAATGGTCAAAACCCAATGTAAAAATTCATTCTCTGGTCGCAAGAGGCGACTTTCTCAATGTGCGATATGCAGAACCTCAACAAGCCAGAGAGCGCGCGCGCGCGCGCCCCCGCGCGCGCGCTCTTCTGTGCGCAGCGCGTAGGGAATTCCATACAATGGGAACGATGTTAACTCGAAAACCCAATGGTCCAAACCAAATATTATATATATATATATATATAAAAAAAAAAACTCTGGTTGCAAGAGGTGACTTTCTCAATGAGCGATGTGCAGAACTTCAACAAGCCAGAGCACGCGCGCGTTCTTCTGTGCGCAGCGTGTATGGATTTCTATACAACGGTAATGATGCTAACTCGAAAACCCAATGATCAAAACCCAATGTAAAACTTCATTCTCTGGTCGCAAGAGGCGACTTTCTCAATGTGCGAGAAAGGAAACTCTTTAATATCAGAGCGCACTGAGGCACAGAGGAGGAGCGCGCGCGCGCTCTGGTGTCAAGAGTTTTGCATATCGCACATTGAGAAAGTCGCCTCTGGCGACCAGAGAATGAAATTTTACATTGGGTTTTGACCATTGGGTTTTCGAGTTAACATCGTTCCCATTGTACAGAAATCCATACACGCTGCGCACAGGAGCGCGCGCGCGCGCGAGCGCGCGCGCTTTGGTGCACAAGAGTTTTGCATATCGCACATTGAGAAAGCCGCCTCTTGCGACCAGAGAATGAAATTCTACATTGGGTTTTGACCATTGGGTTTTCGAGTTAACATCGTGCCCAGTGTACAGAAATCCATACACGCTGCGCACAGAAGAGCGCGCGCGCGCGCTCTGGCTTGTAGAGGTTCTGCATATCGCACATTGAGAAAGTCGCCTCTTGCGACCAGAGAATGAAATTTTACATTGGGTTTTCGAGTTACCATCGTTCCCATTGTATAGAAATCCATACACGCTGCGCACAGAAGAGCGCGCGCGCGCGCGCGCTCTGGTGCACAAGAGTTTTGCATATCGCACATTGAGAAAGTCGCCTCTTGCGACCAGAGAATGCATTGACCATCGTTCCCATTGTACAGAAATCCATACACGCTGCGCACAGACGCGCGCGCGCGCCATCGAGTTAACATCGTGCGTAGAGCTGTTCTGCAGAGGTTCTGCATATCGCACATTGAGAAAGTCGCCTCTTGCGACCAGAGAATGAAATTTTACATTGGGTTTTGACCATTGGGTTTTCGAGTTAACATCGTTCCCATTGTATAGAAATCCATACGCGCTGCGCACAGAAGAGCGCGCGCGCGCGCTCTGGCTTGTTGAGGTTGTGCATATATCGTGCATTTAGAAAGTCGCCTCTTGCGACCAGAGAATGAAATTTTGCATTGGGTTTTGATCATTGGGTTTTCGACTTAACATCGCTTCAATTATATAGGCATCTGTACATGGTTGACACAGGTGGCCGCGCGCGCGCTGGTGTACTGCGTTGCGTACATCGCACATTGAGAAAGTCGCATCTTCCAATCAGACAATGAATTTTTACATTGGGTTTTGACCATTGTGTTTTGGAGTTAACATCGTTCGCATTGTATAAAAATCCATACACGCTGCGCGCAGAAGAGCGCGCGCGCGCGCTCTGGCTTGTAGAGGTTCTGCAAATCGCACATTGCGAATATCGCCTCTTGCGGACCGAGCATGAAATTTTACATTGGGATTTGACCATTGGGTTTTCGGGTCAACATCGTTCACATTATATAGAAATCCATACACGCTGCGCACAGAAGAGCGCGCGCGTCGCGGCGCGCGCGTTGGTATATGGGGTTGCGCATGTCGCACATGGCGAAACTCGCCTCTTGCGACCAGAGAATGAAATTTTACATTGGGTTTTGACCATTGGGTTTTCGAGTTAACATCGCTCCCATTGTACAAAAAACCAATGAAGGCATTATGCCGCGCCTTCGGTGGCCTATGGGTCTCGTTCGCAGATTACAACGCCAATGCGGAAATTAATACCATGTGGTTCAGCATTGCCATCGCGCGCCACGTGGCCCCTTAGTAGTTTCGCTTGGGACATCCCCGCATAATTGGTAATGATCAGCCGTATATATGTATATATCACGTTTTTGTATTCTGCCATGATGATGTGGGTGTGCCCCGGAGCCAAGCCACCCGTTCGAGAGAATCGGAGTGCCTTTTCGCAATGCCAGTCCCATGTCCAGCGCGTGGAGTCACCAGCATGCGACGTTGAGCCAGCTTGTTTGCCATTAGTGGGTCGGCCTTGCAGTCATCCAGCTTGAACTGCTCAATCACAGTTGCTTGTCGGCTTCCTTTGGAGCTCGTCGCGTTGACATTGCGGGTTTGGCCCGTTCTCTGTGAGACTGCGTATGTGAATCGGTCTGATTTTTCTTCGGCCGAATCGAAAGCTTTTTGGTTGGCCTTGACCAGCCCCGCTCGCTGCTTGCCCAAGCGTGAAAGGGGACGGTGCCATCAGGCGGCCTGATGATACCTTTCCCTGTATTGCCCTTGGACATCCGTAGCCTTTTAGGCTCAAGAGTCAGGCAAGGCGTCCCACAAGCCAGAGCTTGCCTGCCACTCAGTCCAGCCAGTCTCCTTTCGTCGCTGCAGCTCTTAGCCGCGTGCACGCTCTTCGCCATGGGCAAGCGCGGCATCGCCCACGTCGGCAAGCAGCAGGACAGGATTCAGAATACCAGGAGGAGGCTCAGCGGGAAGGCCCCTGCGGATCTTGCTGCTGCGGAGGAGGAGCCTGGCGAGGTTGCTGACCAGCACGCGCTCTTGCTCGTGCGTCCCAGGGTGTGCAAGAGTTGCGGCCGGAACACGCACGAGTACGACAGGCACTGCAAGGGCAGCGTCTACTTGTGGTGGCCAAAATGCGAACGCAATAAAGCAGGAGAGAAGGTGCCAATGGGCAACGAATGTGGATATTGAATCTACGTCAGGCAGAAATATTTTCCCGTGGGAACGAAGCAGGCGGATGTCTTGACGATGCGGGAGGAGAAGGGCACAGAGGAGCAGGAGCGGCAGGAAAACCTCAGGAGAGACAGAGCCTCGGGAGAGAATCTGATGCAGGCCCAGCACGCGGCGAATGTGTCGGCGACGTCGAAGAATGAGGAGCAGCGCTTCGACGAGGCGTTCGAGGAGGGCGTGTTCGAGGAGCTCCGCGAGTTCGCGGCCTCGCGAAACTTGGAGTTCGACGACGAGGAGGAGCTCATCTATTACATCGAGAACACGCTGGGCTTCGAGTGCGGCGAGGGCGAGACGGGCGTCTTCGGCGTCTACGTCGTCGAGAACCCGAAGGTCCGTTGAAGGGACTCGGAGGGGCGGGGTCGTCATGACAAGCCGTGTCGAAGAACCGAGGGGCCTCGCGGCTCCATTTCACGAAACGGCTACCCATTCTGGACTTCCTTGTTCTTCCCCGATCTCAGGACTTCTGCCCCCCGTTCCGACTCGCAACGGTTCGTTGTCATGGCTCCCTCGTCCCCCCCGGCCCCTCCGAAGGGCAGCTACCGCTTCAAGCGCGGCGTCAAGAAGGTCGCCAGCTTCGGCGTGAAGGAGAGGCACGAGGACGAGGAGAGCGCCAAGCGGCAGCATATGGAGGACACCGCAGGAGGAGTCGGCATGATTCGAGGAGTTCCCAGGCATCCTGGTCACGCGCAGGTGGGCGTTGGTGCCGGAGCATCCCCTGCGGCAGATAAGGGCGCCATGTTATGCATGTCGATATCCGGCGCTTCTGAGTTTGGCGCCGCCAGTGGTGGCTGCAGCATGAGCTCTCGCAGCGATCGGCAGCAGCAGCTGGGGCTCGGACACCGCAGGCTCCAGCATGCCAGCGGCCCACGGCGCCCACGGAGCGATGCGGCCCGCTCATCGGGACCTTCACCTTCACCGAGGACGCCCTGCGTGGCTTCCAAGCTCAAGGCGTCCGAGGGCATGGACGATCCGCCGACTGCGAAGCCCAAGAAGCAGAGGCAGACCAACGGCCACAGCGTCGAGGGTGGACGCCAGTTGCTCGAGGAAGTCGAGAGCTATTGGGGGAACGCGTTGCTCTGGTCTAGGAAGTACAGGAGCCGCGACTTCGAGAACCTCCTCACCCGCTTGAGCGCAAGGGCATCGAAGACGTCGTCCTTGGACCATCAAGACGCGTCCTCCGTGGCCGAGGAGCTCTACCAGCTCTCTGTGCAGCTTGCGGATGCTCGCAACTTCGTGACGATGTTGAGGGAGTCGCCCGAGTCGGTGGTGCTTCAGCTGAGCGAGGCTGGCATCGAGTTCTTCAAGAAGATCGACGATGCCACAGTGGCGAACATCTTCTCGACAGTGATGCTGACGCTGGTCGCCCATCCGTCGGCCGACGTCGTGAAGCTCGGGCTGCAGGTGGCGAAGTACCGCAAGGACGCGCCCAAGGCGCTCTCACTTGCAATCATGGGTGCGCCCTCGGATTACGCGACTTCCGTCCAGGTGAACATCATCCAGACGTTCATTGACAAGGTCATCAAAAAGAACAGCATGCAGGACTTCATCACCATCATGAGCAACTGTAGTGACGCCATCGGGGAGTGCGATCTAGACTCCATCGACACCAGCACCAAACTCATCGACGATGCCACTGGGTGGTGCCCCGCGGTCTTAGCCGACCTACACGCCATTCGCTTTTTCGCCCAGGTGCTTGCAGCCGACCCGAAGGACAAGCTCCCGCGCGCCCTCAGGGTTATGGGAGTGCAGCTCGTGAACAACAAAGAAAAGCTCAGCTCTCGGTTTCGCGTGTGTATGCGTGTAAATGCGGGGGCAGCTAACTGGGCGAAGGCCGCGTTTGACCGCCTCCCAACCTCTTCGTCAATCGGAGGCGCTGACGATTGTGTCTTGCAGGAGTCCGTCGTGAAGTCGGTGCAGCAGCTTACTGCTAGCCTCGAAGATACGTGCGGCAGGCTCGACAATCAGAACGGCATCGCCGTACTCTGGGAGCTGATCGGGGGGATGGCTGCCGACGACGAGATCATCGGCAGCATCGAGGCTTTCTCGAGGTACTTCGACGGCCTTGACGACAACGATGACACCAAGGACCCTGCCTACACCGAACACGTGGCGCTCAAGGATAAGTTCGTTCGGCAGCTGTGCAATTCAACTTCGCACATCCTGACGCACTACAGCAACTTCTCCATGGACCTCGACGGGATCTACAATGGCGTCACGTTGGAGGTTGACACCGGATGCGAGTCAGCGGATGATGCGGACCCCTTCAAGGTTCTTTCTCATGTTGCTTGGTGCATCCTGCTGTTCGATATCCCGCCCCCCGCGAGGGCGACCATCAAGGAGATGAAGAGCAGGTGCGACGTGATCGTGAAGGTGAACTGCGTGAAGATCCAGAGCGGCCAGAAGCCCGTCGAAAGCAGCATGACGCAGTGGAGCGATGTCTGGCAGGAGGAGTCGGTGATCAACTGCGCGCCGAAGTTGCCGTCGGACTCGGACGAGCACTTCTACGCTAGCCACTTCGAGGCCTTCAACAAGGCAGTGTGCTGCCGACCCGCCAGCCAGCCGATATTGGACTACGTCCGACACGTCGCTGCTTCGGAGAATTGCGCCAAGGCGACGCCGAAGTTCTTGCAGGTGACCTCCGAGATCAAGGACGCGTTGCCTCCAGCCGTGCAGGATCACGTCGCCGCAGTTCGGGCCTACAACCTGATCAGGAGCACGGCGACGGCCTGCCTTCAGGGGAAGCTGGTTGGATGCATGCAGGCGGCGAGCGTGCTGAAGTCGTGCGCGGACGTGGTGGCCCCAGTTGGGGACAAGAAGGAGCTCGCGGAGTGGAAGCAGGTCCTCATCGGCGAGTGGGGGAAACGATTCAAAGACATCCTGAAGAAGGTCGACCTCTCGAGCACCCAGGCCTTTGTGAAGAAGTACGGCCCCGATGGCGAGAACATCTTGGCATTGATTTCGGCGTGGGATTTTGGCGGGGAGGGCAAGCAATCGTGGCTGGCGTCGCCGACCAGAGACGCAGCGAAGGAGCAGGAGATGAAGGCAGTCGAGTCTTTCGCGATGTCCTTCGGCCCCGCGGAGCGCGCGCTTGAGGACCTGAAGGTAGCTCGCAGCTCGTTGCATTGGCTCGACCCCGTGCTGGCCAACCGCCTGGACGAGGGCATCGCGACTTTACCCGAGGCAAGGGCTCTCAAGAAGACCGCGGCGGTGCTGATGTGCAGCATCGTCTTGTGCAATGCCTGCTTGACGGGCATCGGCAAGAACGAGGCTCGGAAGTACGTGGCGGAGAAGGTCATGGTCAACTTAGCTGACCTGCCGCCGAAGTTGACGGAGGCCCTCGAGTCCGAGGGATCGACCTCGGCCTCGGCCTCGGCATCGGCGGCAGCGGCCACGGTGAGCGGCACCAGCGGCGCCGAGGGGACCTCTTCGGCTGAGGCTGCGCTCGAGGCGAGCGCGACGAAGCCGCCAAAGAAGGCCTTCAAGGCACCTAAGTGCCCGGGGTCTGCTTGAGACGGCCAGAGGAGGATCCAAATGAGTGGTGGGATGATAGGGACACGATGGGAGGGATGAGACACATGACGTGGAAGGATGGGGGGGGAGGGGGGAGGGCAATCGCCCGAAGATTGAAATCGGGGGGAAAACGAAGCGTATGTTTAAGATTTGTTGCTTGGTTTTTGGGCCTGCGGAATCGTGCGAATCAGTTCCGCAATGAAACAGTGAAAGCGATGAGGAAATCACGAGTGCAGAAGGAGGGGAGGGGGCCACGACGGCACAGGGGGGGGGCCACGGATGTCGAGAAGGGCTCCACGAGAACCGCTATCCTCAGATTTGGCCGTCGAGAGCTTTTTTGCACGCCGCCGCAGGGTGACTAGCCGCCGACCGTTGATACACGACTGTGTTCGTGTATGGCGTGCTTTCTCTCTTCGTCTTCGTCATCATATTCCCTCCACCCTCCCTCGTCGTTTCCGTCCTTCTCCGTGTGGCCCGTCCTCGTCCGACCTCCTCCCGATCTCAAATTGCAGCCCCTTCCAATCACCCCGTCTCCTTCCCTCGTAAAGTTTTCTCCCTGGGTGTCGGCGGCAGGCGGCGTGCTGGCTTGAGTAGTTCGGAAGTTTCGGCTGGGCCCCCAGCCATCGTGAACGCTTGGGCGCCAGCGTGAGCGCCATCGTCGCATTCAGGCTTCATTGGCAATTTGATTAAGCCACCCCCCCACTCCACATTCGCATCAGCATCGCGCTTCATCGCCGCTTGCTCCCAATCTTGCCCGTCAAGTTTCGCACGCCTCGTTGTCGAGTCACCCTCGTGGGCCAGAGATTTGTTTCAAAGCGTATGGCATCGGATGCAGGCGTCGGGTTTGTTCATGCGACGGTGTCTATGTATGTGTCTCGCTTGTTGCAGGAAGGATGAGGGAAGGGCTAGGAACTAAAAAAAAACACCAAAATCGATAACCCACTGGATGCTGTGAATCTCCAAGGCAACACATTGGGCAGCACTTCAGGCAACACCTTGGGCAATTTAATTAATATCAAGCGATGAACCTTTCAATCCCGAGGCGGCGTTGGCCTGATTTCAAGGTCGGCGCTCTGCTCCTTCTGTTCTGAATTGCGCTCTCGTCCAACCGCGGGCCACACCACCTCTGTATCCGAGTGCTTCCTCGTCGTTGCCGCCCCCCTTGTTGCCCCTCCCCCACCTTCCCCTGGTCCTCCTGCTCCACCCCATCCTCCTGCTCCTGCTCTTGCTGCTGCTGCGGCTGCTGCTGCTGCTGCTGCTCCTCTACCTCTGTCCTCGTCTGTTTCATTATTCTCCGCGGCAGACGAGCTGGCGCATCCGACTGAAGCCTCGCAGGTGTATGTCCATACCTCTCTGGACCGGCACCGCCTGGGGTGTTTCTGGGAGGAGGAGGAGGAGGAGGAGGAGGAGGAGGAGGAGGAGGAGGAGGAGGAGGAGGAGGAGGAGGAGGAGAGGACGAGGACGAGGAGGAAGGGAGGGAGGAGGAGGAGGGAGGAGGAGGAGGAGGAGGAGGAGGAGGAGGAGGAGGAGGAGGAGGAGGAGGAGGCGGAGGAGGAGGAGGAGGAGGAGGAGAGGAGGGGGGGGAGGAGGAGGGGGGGAGGGGGGGGGGCGGAGGAGAAGGAGGGGGAGGAGGAGGAGGAGGTGGAGGAGGAGGAGGCGGAGGAGGAGGACCTCGGCACCTTCCATGGAGGCCCTCCCCCTCCCTCGCTTCCCAGTGGCTCGCCCCTGGGCAGAGCTAGTGGCAACGACGCGACGCCGCCACCCGTCCTTACACTGCCTCGACTCTCTCCAGCCTCGGCTGTGTGGGGCAGTCTTCCCCTGTCGAGAGGCGCATTTTTCACCGTGAGCTTCACATTGCCCACGATCAGCTTCTCCGCATGCCGCCGCAGTTTTCTCGCAGAGTGGCTGGCATGTTCACGACGGCGTGGAGCCCGCCGCCCATCCCACGGTCCGCGTGGGTCACGACCACAGCCGCGGCCCAGCGCACAACCATGTATACCTTCGCTGGCTGCCGGCAACGCTTTCACGCTCGCTTCCGCGACTCTGCGTGCGAGGCGCGCACGCTCACCGCGCACACCGCCCGCCCGGCCGCTGGCTATGGACGACGCTGTCCAGGCCCGCCTGGAACAGATGAGCGGCTGCTCGCCCCCCGACGCCGCCCGGCGGCAGGCGCAGCTCTCAACAACGGAGGGCTCAAGCTGCGCTTAGCCGCCGCCCACACCGCTTCCCGAGCGAAGAGCGCCGCATTATGCCGGCAGCTCCACCGCGGCTTCTCCAGCAGTGTCGTCCGCGGCCGGGGCAGCTTGGCAGATCTGGTGCAGGCCCGCGACCGGGTGGTGTTCGACCATGGGCGGCACGGCCGCCAGACGTGCCTGTCCGACACGGGGGGCGAAAACGCGATCGATGGGCTCCTGGTCGATTCCACCATGGCTTCGAACTGCTTGCCTCTCGCTGGTGCAGGCCCCAGACGCCGCCGCGTGGTTCCAGGCGCCGCCCTGCGAAGCCACTCGCGCCGCCTTCCCGCGCGGCCTCATGCAGGTTGCGTTGCAGAGTCGGCTGCGAGTTCAGCTTCTGGAGGGTGCCTTTGCTCAGCCTGTGGTGAAGTGATGAGCGTCTTCTACGGCCGCGCCCTGGTCTGCCCCCTGCCGCGGCGACCGAACCAAACGCCACACCGCAATGCGAAACCAGTGCTTCTTCGACGCCTTCGCCGCTGGCTGCGCCGCGGCGGAGTTGGAGCGCCAGGGTTTGCCACCTCGCCCAGGTCGAGCAGGGTGGGTCCCAGGTGGGAGACGACCGCCGCCCCGCCGACCTGTGCCTCTCCAGGTGGCTGAACATCACGGCGGCGGCCGGGGGCTTTGCCGCCGTGTCCGGGATGCGCACCGATCTCTTCGCCGCGGCAGCCGCCAGGAGGACACAGTGAGGCAATGCGCGGAGCAAGGCCTCACCTTCCTGCCCATGGTGGTGGAAGCCTATGGCGGCGGGTGGGGCCGCGAGGCACGTGGGAAGTGGGGGCTGGTATCCGGTGGCGTGGGAGGCGTTGCCCGACAGGGTTCCTGCCGACCGTTCCGCGTCGCGGCAGGTCCCTCTCCCACGGGCCAGTGATGGGCGGGCTCCAGTGGGGCGGGAGGCCTTACCAGAAATGGTCTCTGACGACCACGCCACAACGCGGAAACTCACCCCAGTCCGCTCGGGACGACCACCCTTCCGCGACCCCGGCAAATCCGATGACCCGTACCGCGCCGACGACCCGAAGACGACTCCCCCTCGGCGACCACTCCCCAGGCGAAACCAACGACCGCCTGCTACTCAAGCATTCCCTTCGCCTGCGCCGCCTGGTCGGCGTCGCCGCCGTCGTGTCCGTTGCCCCCACCCTTCCGCGACCCCGGCAAACCCGATGACCCGTACCGCGCCGACGACCCGAAGACGACTCCCCCTCGGCGACCACTCCCCAGTCGAAACCAACGACCGCCTGCTACTCAAGCATTCCCTTCGCCTGCGCCGCCTGGTCGGCGTCGCCGCCGTCGTGCCCGTAGCCTCGTCGCCGGTGGCCCTTGTCTGCCCGCCGTGTTCCGGCCCGTCTGGTTGCTGATGTTCCCAACTCTTTCCTCCTTGTTTTTCGTCCTTTTTTCCCTCGCCTTCTCCTCCCTTGCTCTCTGACTGCTGTCTCTCCTCTGTCCTTTCCCGCCTGCCCGCCCGCCTGTTCCGGCCCGCCGACCCTGGTCTCCCGCTTGCGCGTTGGCCGTCGCCTGGTTGCTTCTCGTTCCCTCTCTTCCTCTGTCGGGGGCGAACCAGGGGGGAAGTGAAAAAGAAAACGCCTTTTCAGGAGGCGGCGGGACTGCTCAGAAACCCTCGCGCCTTCTGAGATGTTTTTCATGTGTTGGGGAGCGCCGAGAAAACTTTTCGGAGGGCCGGAGGCCTTCTGTGAAAGCCCTCTGCTTTGGTTTCCCCCCTTATCGCTCGCCGCCAACTTTCCGTCGCCGAACAGCGCAGTTTGCCAGGGGCAGGTGGTGCCAGTGCGCGACCTGAGGCCCGTCGCGCTGGCGTTCCTTTACCCGTCGGGGGATCGTGGCAGGGCCGCCGGTGGGGTGATGCTGGTCCCGATGTCGCAAGGTGATGCAATTTTGTTCTCTGTGCCAGAGTTCGGGGTTTTCAGAAGCCAGGAGGTGCTCGTTCTTGTTTTTGGAAGCCATTTCCCCGCCCCGAGGCCATCAGAAGACGACTCGGGATGAAGGAGTGCACGCAACTCCGCCCCGAGGCACGGTCTGCTGGCCTGTGGCCCCTACCTTGGGGACGACGCGCCAGTCATTCTGCAGTACTGCCACGCGCGGTAGCATGGCCAGTCCTCGGCGCGTTTCCCAGCTGCCGCGGATAATGCCGCAGTAAATGTTGCCAGGAATTGCAGGGGGCTCACGTTGCGGAGCTTCCACGGCCCCCGAAGATGCAGAGAGTCATCACCGCTTCTGTTCTACGTTCGGCCGTTTGCCGGCCCCCATTCGCGGTCGCCCTACAGAAGCGAGTGGTGATTTGGAGTTGCCTTCAGCAGCCGATCCCGCCCGTCGAGCTTTTAAGGCACTGGGCGGACCTGTCCACGCTCTTGCGTCCGAGTTGGCATTGGACCACGTTCAACCCCCTCTATCGGAAGGTGGATGATATCTTACCGCATGCACGTGCTCGATCTTGAGGCCTTGCGAGTTCTGTTGCCAGTCCGCACCATTCTTTTTCCACAACAACTTGTACTGCCGCTGCTGCGACGCTTCGTCCAGTATTCCGATCACCCACCCCTCCGCATTACTCACCGCGTGGGCGCTCGGAACCACAGCTGCGTACCCGCCTGATCCTTCCAAAGACCCCTCGCTGACGAACGCGGTCAAGTCGGCCACTCTTGCTTCACGTTTGCAACACAACGACGCTTGCTGCAACTGCCAATCTTGGAACACTGGACTCGGCGACCAGCGCAGCCCGTGCACCGCTTTGGCGCTGATCTTCTCGCGGCCCGCCCTCGTTTTTCAGTGCAGCGGCGGCTTCGGAGACGTGCGGCACCCCCGGGGCGTTGACACTCCGCCTCCTTGCTCCCTCTCCTCCTCCTTCTCCTCCTCCTCCTCCTTCTCCTCCTCCTCTTCCCGCCCACCCTCCTGCTTCTCCTCCCGCCTTCCCTCCTGCTCATCCGCCACTCTCTGGTCATGCCTTCTTCCTCCTCTAGGCAGGAACGCGACTGGAAGGGATGGGCGGGAAGGGCAACATGTCAGACACGGTGCAAGCGCGCCCAGCTTTTCCCCGCTCCCCTCGCCTCCCCCCCTGCCCCCTCCCCCCCTCGCCTCCCCTCTCGCCCCCTCGCCTCGTCGCCTCCCCCCTCGCCTCCCCCCCTCCCCTGGCCTCCCCCCTCTGCCAGGGGTGGTCTCTGGAACTTTCAGCCGCCCATCCAGCCAGCCAGGAGCCACCCAGCCAGCCCAGGAGCCATCCGCCTAACCTGTCCGCCAGGCCCTCGAGGAGGGAGGATGAGGATGAGGAGGAGGAGGAGGAGGAGGAGGAGGAGGAGGAGGAGGAGGAGGAGGAGGAGGAATAGAAGGAGGAAGAGAAGGAGGAAGAGGAAGAGGAGTAGGAGGAGGAGGAGGAGGAGGAGGAGGAGGAGGAGGAGGGGGAGGAGGAAGAGGGGGACCTCATCTGATCCCCGTGCTCGAGCGAGTAGCTCCCGGGCCTTCGGCGCGCCGGGCGGGCCACGGCGGCATCCTGGCCGCCCCGGCGGGGCTGCCGCCGGCGAGGGCGCGATGGCGGCGCTGGTGCAGGCGCTCCCCCGCGGGATCGAAGAATGCGAGAGGGATCGGCGAGCAGGAGGAGGGCGAGGGATCGGCGAGCAGGAGGAGGGCGAGGGATCGGCGAGGGATCGGCGAGGGATCGGCGAGGGATCGGCGAGGGATCGGCGAGGGATCGGCGAGCAGGAGGAGGGAGGGATCGGCGAGAAGAATACGAGAGGGATCGGCGAGGGATCGGCGAGCAGGAGGAGGGCGATGAGGAGGATGATGCTGCTGATCATGCTGCCGCTGCAGATGACGATGACGACGATGATGGTGCTGGCGATGATGATGAGGATGAGGATGATGATGATGATGATGATGATGATGCTAATGACGATGATGATGGTGGTGGTGGCGGGGACGATGATCATGATGCTGATGATCGGATGACGGTGATGATGCTTATGATGCTGATTTTGACGATGGTGATGCTGATGCTGATGATGATGCTGCTGATGATGCTGCTGATGCCGATGATGATGAGGACGATGATGATGACGATGCCGATGATGATGATGGTGGTGGCGGTGGTGGTGGGGATGATGATCATGATGCTGATGTTCGGATGAGGATGATGATGCTAATGATGATGATACTGATGATGATGATGATGATGATGATAATGCTGGTTGTGGTGGTGATGCTGATCATGGTGCTGATGATCGGATGATGATGACGATGCTGATGATGATGGTGGTGGAGTTGGTGATGATGATTGATGATGATGGTGGTGGTGGTGGTGATGATGGTGATGCTGGTTGTGGTGGTCATGGTGATGATGATGGTGATGAAGGTGGCGGTGGACATGATGAGGATGCGGCTACTGCTGTTGACGAGGACGATGCCCGCGATGATGTTGCTGATCATGATGATAGTGATGGTGATTATCCTGATCATGATGACGATGCTGATCATGATGCCGATGCTGATGACGATGCTGATGATGCTGATGCTGCTACTGATGATGCTGATGATTCTGATGATGGCGATGATGCTGATGATGATGCTGCTGATGATGGTGATGATGATGATGATGCTAATGACGATGATGATGGTGGTGGTGGCGGGGACGATGATCATGATGCTGATGATCGGATGACGGTGATGATGCTGATGATGATGGCGATGACGATGATGATGCTGATGCTGATGATGATGCTGCTGATGATGCTGCTGAAACCGATGATGATGATGATGATGACGATGATGATGACGATGCTGATGACGATGATGGTGGTGGTGGTGGGGATGATGATCATGATGCTGATGTTCGGATGAGGATGATGATGCTAAGGATGATGATACTGACGATCATAATGATGTTTGTGGTGGTGATGATGATCATGGTGCTGATGATCGGATGATGATGACGATGCTGATGATGATGGTGGTGGAGTTGGTGATGATGATTGATGATGATGATGGTGGCGGTGGTGGTGGTGGTGATGATGGTGATGCTGGTTGTGGTGGTCATGGCGATGACGATGATGGTGTTGAAGGTGGCGGTGGACATGATGAGGATGCGGCTACTGCTGTTGACGATGACGATGCCCGCGATGATGTTGCTGATGATGATAGTGATGGTGATTATCCTGATCATGATGACGATGCTGATCATGATGCCGATGCTGATGACGATGCTGATGATGCTGATGCTGCTACTGATGATGCTGATGATTCTGATGATGACGATGCTGACGATAATGCAGATGGTGATGATGGTGATGCTGATGATTGTGGTGATGCGGATGATGATGGAGATGCTGATGCTGATGATGATGATGATGTTGATGCTGATAATGGCGATGCGGTGGATGGCGACGATGATTCCACCGATGATGGCGATGCTTGATGCTGCTGACGATGATGATGACGATGACGATACAGATGACGAGCATGATGCTGATGATGATGACGTTGCTGTCGTTGTTGTTGATGATACTGGTAGTGATGGTACTCAAGCGTATAACCATGCTGATAATGACATTGATGCCTGCGAGGATGATGATGACGATGATGATGATGATGATGTTGATGTTGATGCTGGTGACGCTGATGCTGCTAGTGCTGATGCTAATGATGATGCTGATGCTGATGCTGATTCTTATGATACGAGTGATGATGCCCGAACCAATGCCATGATTGGCTGTGGGCCATATCCCCGCACAAGGGACGGATTATGACCAGCGACGAGTTCGCCCTCGCCGTCCGCATTCGCCTCGGGGCGGGGGGGCCCGACGAGGAGGTGGTGTGTGCCAATTGCGGCGAATGCATCATTGGCCCGTCTGGCAGCCACGGGCTCCTTTGCGCCAAAGGCCCCTGCAATGCGGGACACAATGCGGTCCGTGACGACGTGTACGCATTCGCCAGTGCTGTTGATGGCAGCACAGAGCTTGAGCCGCCGGTAGGCCTCGTGAGCTCACGCCCAATGCTCCGCCCTGCGGACGTTTTGACTGGCGTCCCGGATCCGTCCGGGCGCCTGGCGGCATTGGACGTGGGAATCATCGCGCCTATGGCGGCAGGAGCGGGCGACGACTGCGTGGAGACGATGGTGCGCCGGATGCAGCGCCGAGCCGACTCCTTCCAGAGCGAGCTTGAGGACATCGGGGTGGAGTACCGGGTTCTGGCTGTAAGCGCTTTCGGTCGTTTCCACGACGAGTTCCTGCGGGTGCTGCAATCGATCGCCCGCGCGCGCGCGCGGCGGCGAGGCACGGAGGCGCACGTGGAGCTGCGCCACGTGCAAACCTGGATCGCCGTCAGCGTCTGGCGTCGCGCCGCTCGTATGGTGCGAGCGTGCACGCCGTTGGCCCTGGACGAGGATGATGCGGCCGACTTGGAACCCTCGGACCAGGCCGTGGCGGAGCGGCGCGGGCACCCAGGGGCCGTCCCACGAGAGCCTGGCGCTACCTCTGGCGCGGCTGCTGCTGCTGCTGGCATGGCGGAGGCGGCGGTGGCGACAGCCGCGGCAGCCCCCGTGGCGGCCGCTGCTGCCGCGGCGGCGGCGCCGGCGGCGCCTCCAGCGGAGGGGGCCTGACGCACGACGACACGACGACCGCCCCCGTCTGCCCCCGTCCGCCGCTCTGCCCTTCCTTCCTTCCTTCCTTCCTCCCCCTCCTCCTCCTCCGGCTCACTGGAGTCGAGACTCTTTAGCTATATAGGTAGAGCTAGATTGTGAGCGATTCGCCTTGCCTTGGCGTTTTTTATCGAGGCTCTTCGCTTGCCCGCAGAGACAACGTCGCGATGTTGTTCCCTCCCCCTCCTCCTCTCCCCCTGCCCTCGCCCAGCAGCTCAGAGGCCGCGCGCCCGCGCGAGAAATCCTGCAGGCTGTCCAGCGCGCGGCGTTCCCGCCGTCGCCCGCGTTTTTTTTGCAGTTTTCCCCCTCCCCCTCCTCCTCCCTCTCCTCCTCCCTCTCCTCCTCCTCCTCCTCCCTCCTCCTCCTCCTCCTCCCTCCTCCTCCTCCTCCTCCTCCTCCTCCTCCTCCTCCTCCTCCTCCTCCTCCTCCTCCTCCTCCTCCTCCTCCTCCTCCTCCTCCTCCTCCTCCTCCTCCTCCTCCTCCTCCTCCTCCTCCTCCTCCTCCTCCTCCTCCTCCTCCTTTGTCCTGCTGAGCCTAAGGCCTTGGTTCAGCTGCCACCGCGTTTCACCACGAGAGTTCTTTATCGCGCATCTTTGTTGCCCGATGTGGTTGCACAGTTATCTTGGTTATTTGTATACTTCTCATGTCCACGCTAGCCGGGTGGACGCCGGCGTGGCGCGGGATCGTCCCTTCCCAATTCAAGAGTCGATATGTTTTTGTTGCTGTGCTTCGTGTTCGCAGTGTATTACGATGAGGTGAGGATGTTGATGTCGATGATGATGGTGGTGGTGATGATGCTGAACATGCTTCTGATGATGACGCCGATGATGCTTACTCATTGGTGGTGCATAATGGATGGCGGTGATGATGCCGATAATGTTGATGGTGTTGGTGATAGTGAAACTGATGATTCTAACGATGATGGGTGATGTATGATGTTTGATGGGCGGTGGATGTTGGATGATGGATGGTGGTGATGATGCCGAGGATGATAACGGTGTAGATGAGGTGGATGATGACATGATGATGCTGATGCTGGCGCTGATGATGAGCATGATTCGGAATCTGATGATGATGCTGATGCTGATTATGACGATGACATGATGATGATGGCGATGTTGCTGATGATGGTGATGACGATGATGATGATGCTGGTCCTGATGATGACGATGATGAAGACGAGGGTCCTGATGATGATGCTAATGATGATGATGCTGACTATGATGATGACGATGACGATGATTATGGTACTGCTTCTGATCATGATAGAGATGATGATGATGATGATGATGCTTATGATGATGATGATATGATGCTGATGATGTTGATGATGGTGATGATGCTTGTGATGGTGATGGTGATGGAGATGGTGCCTGTGATGCTGTTGCTGCTGATGATGCGGATGCTGATACTGATGCTGCTGCTAATGATGATGATGATGATGATGATGATGATGATGATGATGATGATGATGGTGGTTATGATAAACATGAGGATGATGATGATGCTGATGGTGATGATGATGCTGATGATGATGATGCTGATGATAATTATGATGCTGATGCTGCTGCTGATGATGATGATGATGCACATGCTGATGATGGTGCTACTGATGATGATGAGGAGGAGACGGAGGAGACGGAGGAGGAGGAGGAGGAGGAGGAGGAGGAGGAGGAGGAGGAGCAGGAGGAAGAGTAGGCATCCCCGTCTACGGGATGTGCGGCTGCGACTTCGCGCGCGTTCGTCGGCCCAGGAGCTGGAACTGTAGGAAGTGCAGCGGCATGGCATTGCAGCAGGGTTCGCGGATCTGGGTATGCAACTGGGTCTGATCCCCCTAGGCCTGACCAGGCCGCCCTTGCGGGCTTCGATCGACCGGATCTTCCAAGCGGTGGGCGGGTATGGGGACGCCTGAGAGGGAATCATCTGCATCGATGGCTTTTCCTTCACGCCCACGCTGCCATGGCTGCAGCGCTACGGCTGGGCGGGGTTGCGCTTGGGGCCCGACGCCGCGCTGTTGGGCGCAGCCATCGGCGCAGTCCTTTGCCGGGTGCGGGAGATGGGCTAAGTTGAAGCAGGCCTTGCTCCGCATGGGCTTGGACAGGTCTCAGACTGCAAGGTGGTGGCCGACAAATTTTGTTACGCGGGATCCGCGGTGTTTGCGGGCTGACTCCAAGTATGCCCACCTGCCGGCAGTCGTGTGGCAGTTGGTGGACGACCACAGCTTGGAACGCGTCGGCGTGGAGTCGACGCCTGCCCAAAATGGGGTTCGGGCTCTCGTCGGAGAGGGCAGGCGAGGCCGTGCCTGTCCAATTTGCTTGGTGCTTGTTTGGCCGTGGGCTAGAGTCCAGCACTAGCTCCCAAACATTCGCGGCGACGAGCGGGGCCGACCGAGGGGCCCGAAAACGAAGGCGAAAGCGAGGGCCAACAGAACCGACCACGGCGGAGGGACAACGACCGAGGAGGAAACGGGGCCCGATCCAACGAGGGGACAACGCGAGAAGGAGGAGTTTGCGAACGAGGATGAGGATGCCGACGAGGACGACGAGGTCGAGGTCGAGAAGGAGGAGGAAACTTCCCTCAGAGCGAGGGGCGAGGAGGAAGGAAGTGCATACGGCGATGAGGATGATGATGCTGATGATCATGATCCTCACGATGCTGCTGCTGATGATGACGAAAGATGGTGATGACGATGGCGACGACAGTGTCGACGACGGTGACAATGACGATGATGATGATGCTGATGATGATGAGGATGGTGATGAGGATGATGATGATGATGAGGATGCTGATGCTGATGATGATGATGATGCTGATGATGATGATGATGATGATGATGATGATGATGATTTGATGACTTCGACGATGCCGATGATGATGCTGCTGATGATGCTTATGCTAGAGATGTTGTTGATGATGCTGATGATGACGATGTTGATAGCGATGGCGACGATGTTGCTACTGATGATGGTGCTACTGATGATGATGCTGATGATGACGATTATGCTGATGATGGGGGTCATAAAATGATAGGAATAGTACTACTTGCAATGCCGATGACCACGATGGTAATGATGCTGATGCTGCCGCTGATAATGATTAAGATGGTCCTGCTGACGCTACGGTGATGACTATCGTGGTGATGCTGGTGCTGATGGTGGAGGTGATGATGCTGATGCTGCCAATGACCATGATGATCACGATGACGACGACGACGAGATTATCCACAGCATGCAGGTATTGATGAGGCTGATGCTGCTGACGGTGTTGGTGCTGGTGACGACGATGATAACGATGATGGTGATGATGCTGATGCTGCTGCTGATGATGCTGCCGATGCCAGCGACTGTGATGCTGCTGCTGCTGCTGCTGATGATGATGATGATGATGATGATGATGACGATGACGACGATGCTGATTCTCATCATGATGCTGCTGATGCTGATGATGATGCTGATGATGGTGATGATGAGGCTGAAGGTGATGATTAGTATGATGCTGCTGATGATGATGCTGCTTCTCGCTGGTGATGATGATGCTTTGTTTCTGATGATCGGTATGTGGGGGATGAGGATGCTGATGATGATCATGATGACTATGGTGATGACGATGCCGATGCTGACGATGGCGAAGGAAGGTGTGGTGATGATGCCAGCGATGCTGATTATGACGATGATGACCACGGCGATGCTGCTGCTGATGACAATTATGATGATGTTGCTGCTGATGACTCTCGTGATGGTGATTATGACGATTGCGACGACGAAACTTATGAGGATGCAGGTGATGATGCTAATGATGATTATGATGATGACGCCGACGGTGATACTGATGCTGATGATGATGCTGATGCTGATGCCGATCTTGATTATTATTACACTGGTGACGATGCCGACACTGATGCTGCTGATGCTGATGCTGATGGTGACCATGATGTGGATGATGATGCTGATGATGATGACGGTGATGATGATGCTGCTGATGCTGATGATGGTGAAGATGGTGATGAAGACGATGCTGAGGTTGATGATGATGAAGATGATGAGGATGCTGCTGCTGATGATGATGCTGATGACGATGCTGATTCTGTTGATGATGATGATGCTGATGATGATGATGATGATGATGATGATGATGATGATGACAATGATGATGATGATGGTGATGCTGATGCTGAGGATGATGACGCCGATGATGATGTTGCTGATGATGATGACGATTCTGTTGATGGTGATGGCGATGGTGATACTGACGTGGGTGTTCGCGGTGTGGAGGCGATAGCCGTGTTTTGACAACACCGCCCTGCGTCCATTTAGTTTTTGATGATTCCAAGCCTCCGAACATGACCCGGATGCATCGCTCTCGATCCGCGTAATTGTTGCGCACGCTTGCGCGCGTGGTAACAACATGTGATGAAATCTCAAGCAAGGGCCCTGTTTTGAAAAAGGACAGCCCTCCATCCCTGGATCAGCTTTTCACTGTTAGAACGTCTGGTAATAAGGTAGGAAGACGTCTCAAGGGAGAGCCCCACTTTTGCAAAATTGGGAAGCTTGGTGCTACAGTGTGGGGAGGTCTCAGGTCATTGCCCCAGCCTGCAAAGGAACCGCCATCCATCCGTGAGACTGTTGTATGTCCCAACGCAGCAATTCTGTGGCGTTGGGTCCTTGCTTTGAATCAGCAGCGCCCCGCGTCGGCGTCCCACTACTTCAGATTCTACTCAAGGGCGGAAAAAAAACACCCGGACCGGACAATTGGCGTTTTTCTGAACGGCCTTGGGCGTTTACTACATAGCCCTGCCCTGTTCGATTCCTTCTTTGGGCGCGTTGACTAGAGGCCTCGCATGTCGGGGTGTTCATTATCGGGGCGGGTTCTCTGCCCTCTAATCTACGTCGGTTGCATCATCTCGTTTTCTCCTCCTCCTCCTCCTCCTCCCTCCTCCCTCCTCCCTCCTCCGTCCTCCTCCTCCTCCTCCTCCTCCCTCCTCCCTCCCTCCTCCCTCCTCCCCTCCTCCTCCTCCTCCTCCTCCTCTCCTCCTCCTCCTCCTCCTCCTCCTCCTTCTCCTCCTCCTCCCCTCCCTCCTCCTCCTCCCTCCTCCTCCTCCTCCTCCTCCTCCTCCTCCTCCTCCTCCCCCTCCTCCTCCTCCTCCTCCTCCTCCTCCTCCTCCTCCTCCTCCTCCTCCTCCTCCTCCTCCTTTTTCAGATTCTACACTGGCTGCAGCACCTCGTTGTCTCTCGCCACCCGAAGGGGCCCCGGTGCGCTCTCCGTGCCCGTGCTGCATCCCCTGGTTGCCTCGAGCTCCTTTCACGTCGGGCCTGCCCCTCTACAGGAGGAGTGTTCAGAGATTGTGAAAGAGTGGTCGGGGGACTATTTTTCCACTATTTTTGACCATGTTTGAAGGGATTGTTGAATGTTTTTTGCATCCAGCCTGTAGGGGGGCACGCCCGACTCAAAGCTGCTCGGAGCCTGCTGCCTCAGTCGTCCGCAGCCGCTATTCCTGCTCCTGCCCTCCGCATGCCTCTGCTTTGGCACACCCCTCACACATCTCGAAGACCCATAGGGAGCTCCACCGAAGGCCCAAGCGGCAGTGCCCGCATGCGTCATCTCGTTTGTTTTGGTGGTTCGAGGATCCACAGCGAGCTCCACCGAAGGCCCCAGTGGCAGCGCCCGCATCCGCCTACTTCGATGCAGACCCCTCGCACGCTTCGCGGCCCCATAGGGAGCCCTCCCTCCTTCGCCCCCACCTGCCTCGCGATATTCAAGCCTGCACATTGTTGGCCGAGCAGTGGCGAAGCGTCCTGGCCTGCCTATAGGGCCACCAAAGAATATTCTAGAACCTTTTGTGTTCTGCACGAATTTCTCTTAGAACATTTCTGGCTGAGACTGTTTTGTTTTAATACATCGGGCTTCTGTTCTGAGAACATTGTTCTCGTTCTGACCATGTCTGGGTTCTGACGACATGTTGTGGCAGGCCCATCGGAGTGCCGGGGCGGTCGGCCCCCGCCCCAGGGCCAGGGGTGCCTTGACCCCCGCTTGGGTGCAGGATCCCGCAGGATCCTGCAGGACATTGCAGCGCCCGACTGACCTGGGCTTGCAGCGGCCCAGGCCAGCGCGTCCCCGACAAACCTTCGTGTCCCACCCGCCTCGCGGCATGCAGGTCTGCACACTGCTGGGCCTCTCGCCGGGATGCGTCTTGAGGCGCGTGTCTGCGCGGCGCCACGGCGCAAGGCCTGCTGTAAAAGCGGCCCGCCCGCGCTGCCGCGTGGCTTTTTGTGGGGGGTACTTGCAGCTTCGGCACCATGCATTCTCAGGCGAAGCGCCCTGACGACACGTCTGGTTTTTAGTTATATCGAACACTTGCTTCACAAAGTTCAGGCTACCATCGCCTGCAACCACCAGACAACCACTACCAAACCACTAACACCTCGACAGACCCTCAACGAGCCCCCTGCACGCCAGGGTGTCGTTCCCTTGGGACTACTCAGGTGCGACAGGGACAACTTATTTGTAAGAAACAGGGGGATGGAGGAGGAGGAGGAGGAGGAGGAGGAGGAGGAGGACAAGCGGGAGAGGATGAGGATGAGCAGGGGAGCCCAAGTCTCTGACGACTAGTTTTTCCGAGTCGCCGGTCCTTCAGGCTCTCGACCCCTTCCCTTGAGTGTTTTCTTCTTTGTGAGTTTTTTTTGACGGTCCTGCGGCCCAGAAACAGTTTCTGCAGCTCGGGAGTCATAGTGCTCCCAGGCCCGATTTTTTCGGGCTGCTGCCCCCAGAGGTCTTAGGTGGTGCCGGGCAGGTTCTGGGGAGGCCTCCAGAGGCGTCTGGAGGCTCAGGAAGAACCACAATCATTTACCCTCCTCTGTAACTCTCCCTTTTTTTCTCCTCCTCATCCTCTCCTTCCGCCTCCTCCTCCTCCGCCTCCTCCTCCTTCGAACATCATCCCTGGGTCTTCTTCTGGGGTGCGTTCGGGCAAGCACCTCGGGGGGGACCCAGCCGCGGCGACGAGGAGCCTTCCCGAGGCCAGGAACAGGGCGAGGCACGACCAACAACCGCGATCCTCATACCTCGCAATCGCATGGGTCCTCGTCCTCCTCCTCGCCCCCCCTCGTCCTCCTTTCCTCGTTCGCCTCCTCCTCCTCCTCGTCCTCCTCGCCAGGGGAGGGAGAACCACCCGGACCTGATACTTGGCGCTTACCCGACGGCCCTGGGCGTCTGCTGAACAGCCGCGCCCTGTTCGATTCCTCCTCAGGGTGCGTTTGCTAAACGGCTTCGCGTGTCGGGGTGATTACCTGACCCCACCTCGGGATACAACGGGGGGGGGCTTGAGGAGGCAGGCAGAATCGGGGAGGAGGAGGAAGAGGAGGAGGAGGAGGAGGAGGAGGAGGAGGAGGAGGAGGAGCAGGAGTAGGAGCAGGAGCAGGAGGAGGAGGAGGAGGAGGAGGAGGAGGAGGAGGGTGGATGTTCTGCTCTCTACTTCGCTCCTCCAGGAGGCGCAGGCCGAGGGGCCCAGCAGCCGTGATGGCGTGATCTCAGTCGCTCGCCCTTGGAACCTCTTGCCTTACGTCGGGCGTGTCCCTCCACAGGAGGATCATTCGAGAAAAATCAAACCATGAGCTTGGGACGATACTGTTTCTGACTACTTCCGATCTTCTTGACTGTTTGTCATTTTTCGTCCAGATTCCGCCTGTCGGAGGATATGCCTGACCTCACTCTTGCCTCGCACCTCCTTCCTCCTCCAGGAGGTGCACGACCTGGGGCCCCCGCCGGCGCGCAGGCCGCAGCCCGCGGCGCGCGACCCCTGCGCGTCGGCGGGGCTGCGCTGGGCTGCGCCCGGCGTCCTGGGTCGTGGGCCAGCGGCGCAGGAGGCTGGCGTCGATTGCGACGGCGTCGCGCTGTCTTTCTCGATTTTCCCTCCTCCTGCCCCTTCTCCTGCTCCTGCTCCTCCTCCTTCTCCCTTCCCTCCTCCTCCTCTCCCTCCTCCTCCTCCTCCTCCTCCTCCTCCTCCTCCTCCTCCTCCTCCTCCTCTTCCTCCTCCTCCTCCTCCTCCCTCCTCCTCCTCCTCCGTCCTCCTCCTCCTCCTCCTCCTCCTCCTCCTCTCCTCCTCCACCACCCCCACCCCCCCTCCTCCTCCTCCTCCTCCTCCTCCTCCTCCTCCTCCTCCTCCTCCTCCTCCTCCTCCTCCTCCTGCCTCCTCCTCCTCCTCCCTCCTCCTCCTCCCCCATTCTCTCTCCCTCCATTCATTCTCCTCCTCTTTCTTTCCCCTCCTCTACCCGCTCCTCCTCCTCCCCCTCCTCCTCCTCCTCCTCCTTCCCCCTCCTCCTCCCCCATTCTCCTCCTCCATCCATTCTCCTCCTCTTCCTACCCGGCTCCTCCTCCTCCTCCTCCTCCTGGCCAGCACGGCCCCGGGCGAATGCACCGTAAGGCCCCGCTCGCGGGCCCCCCTCCTTCTCAACCTGGTCGGGCGTCTCTGGGGCCCCCGCCGCAGCGGGGCCCCGAGGGCGGATCAAAATAAGCGCGGGGGGGCGTCACCCCCGCCGACATCCCCACGTCGACCCCCGTCGCGGGCAGCCACCGCCCGCCGAAGGCGCTCCGACCCCCGTCGCCGCGCGGCAGCGAGGCGAGGTTGACCCCCGTCGGGGGGGTGCCTCCTCCACAAGTATTGAGAAACGCAGAGTAGGCTCGGCCGTGATCCTCGCATCGAGGTGTCAGGAAGGTCCTGCGTCCTTTTTTAAGCAGGGAGGCACCGGGTACAGCACTGACGATGTACTCCCCAAGCGTCATCACCTTTATCTCGTCCTCCTCCTCCTCCTCCTCCTCCTCCTCCTCCTCGGTTTCTTGGCGTCCTGGCCCGTGGGCGGGCGGCGCCGAAGGCGACGCCGGCTACGGGCCAGGACGCCTTCTCCTTCTCCTCCGTCCTCCTTCGTCCTCCTCCTCCTCCTCCTCCTTCTCCTCCTCCTCTTCATCCTCCGTCCTCCTCCTCCTCCCCTCCTCCTCCTCCTCCTCCTCCTCCTCCTCCTCCTCGTCGTCCACCATTATTCTCTTCCTCCTCCTCCTCCTCATCCTACGTCCTCCTCCTCCTCCTCCTCCTCCTCCTCCTCATCTTCCGTCCTCCATTGCCTCGTGTCTGCCTGTCCGTCGTTCGAGACGGCATCGATTACTGCCACAGTCCCAGAGTCAAGACTGAGTCTTCAGATTGGACTCCAAAGACGCCCACTGGCAAGTGGGGGCTGGTGCGCTTCATGTCTGCTTGGTGGGCGGAGTCCTTTTCATACTCTTCTTTTTTTTGCTTCGGCTACTTCTTCCTCCTCTTCCTCCTTTCCCTCTTCCTTCTCGGGCAGCTGTTGCTTCGTGGAGTCCCCTTGCCATTCAATGGCTGGCCGACGCCGTGGCTGCTTCGAGCCTGTCGGTTCCCCAGTGCTCGTGGGTCTTCTTGGGCCTCGTGGAGCCCTCTGGCCACCGCCGCCGCGGCTGGATCTCCGCTCCGAACTGCCGGCCAGAGCGCACCCCATTGGGAGAGGTCCCGCGGTCGACCCCCGAGGCCCCGGGCCGAGACCTCTCGCGGCGCGAGACGTCTGCGCTACGGTCATCGCTCACGGCAAGCGCGCGCGGATGTCCTCGGGGTTCACCACCCACCAAACCACCCCAACCCAACCCGAAGGCTCAGATTTGCCCTCTATTTCCAGTTGGGGGGGGTCGCGGGACATCGAAAAAACACGTATGGAACCCTTACCCCCCCCAACCCGAAATTCGGGTCTTCGGGTTGGGTTGGGGTGGTCTGGTAGGTAGTCAAGGGTGCCCTTGCGTCAACGCCTCTGCGGCCCGCCCTTCGCGGTGTTCGCTGGCCAGCCGCTCAGGGCGTCGGCCGCCCGCCGCCCGAGAAGTGCCGACGTCGGCGTCCGGGGCCCCTGCATCCTTACTCCTCACCGCCCGTCCTCGTCTAGATTTTGGCTGTAGAGCTTTGAGTTTTGAGTTTTCGGCGTTTGGGGGCCGTCTCCATGATCTGGGGTCGTCAAGGCTCACTCAGGATGAAAAGCTGGCCCCGGGGAAGGGATCGGCAGCTCCAGGGGCCCGCGAAGACGGTATATCGAATGGCCTTCGGCCCATCCCGCCAACGTTCCTGGGTTGTGGGTCAGAGTTCTCAGGGACACTTCTTCGGGTCTCGTCAGAGCGCTCTCGGGAGCCTCTTGGAGCAGTTTCGGGGCTTCTTGGGAGCCTCTTGGGGCGTCTTGGGGGCCTCTTGGGGCGCCCTGGGGGCCCCTTGGGGCCGATGGTCCGAAATGTCCATTCGGGTTCCCCATCTGGGCCCCCTCTTGGGGCCGTCGTCTTGGGCCGTCTGGGGGCCGTGTTGGGGCCCTCTTGGGCCGTCTTGGGGCCTTCTTGGGGGCCTGTTGGGCCGTCCTCCTGTGGCGTTCTTGGGGGCCTCGTGGGCTGTCTTGGATCGTCGGGAAGTCGAAAAGGCGAGAACGCCCAAATCCTTCAAACACCTTAGGACAATGCTGCATGCTCCTGCGTGGAGGCTGCCTCGCGCTCCAGCCTGCCGCCGCCGCTCGAGCCCCCGGAGCTCGGGACTGCGCGCAGCGTTGTGGCGGGGTCACCCCACCCCGCGTGGGCGGCCTGCACCTCGGGAGGCGGCGGCGTGCCTCTCCCCCACGGGCGGGCAGCAGTGCCACCGACCGTTCCAGGCTACTCGAGGCGTCTGCCTGCCCCCCCCCCCCTCCTCCGCGCGCCCCCTCCCCCCCCCTCCCCCACTTCGCCCCCTCCCCCTCCCCGGCCCGGCGCGGGCGAGGGAGGGGATGGGGGGGGGGCGGGGAGGAGGAGCGGGCAGAGGCGGGGCAGGAGGAGGGGAGGTGAGGGTGAGGGGAGGTCTGGAGTGGGGGAAGGGGAGTGGAGCGGATGGGGAGGGCCTCCTCCGTCCCCCTCCTCGGCCTTCTCCTCCTCCTCCCTGCCCCTCCTCCTCCTCCTCCTCCTCCTCCTCCTCCTCCTCCTTCCTCCGTGTCCTGTGAACGTGCACGAATTCTGGCCAAGATGTGTCACGAAGTACTGCCCCGAGGTGTCGCGCCATCTGCCCCCACACGCGGGAGCGGGGGAGAGGGGAGCGAAGGGAAGGGTATCCTCTGCCCTCCTCCTCCTCCTCCTCCTCCTCCTCCTCCTCCTCATCCTCCCTCCTCCTCCTCCTCCCCCCTCCCTCCTCCTCCTCCCCTCCTCCCCTCCTCCTCCTCCTCCTCTCCTCCTCCTCCTCCTCCTCCTCCTCCTCCCCCTCCCCCCCCCTCCTCTCCTTCTCCTTCCCCCTCGCTCTCCGTCCCCCTCCTCCTCTTCCTCCTCCTCCTCCTCCTCCTCGTCCTCACTCCTCCTCCTCCTCCTCCTCCTCCTCCTCCTCCTCCTCCTCCTCCTCCTGTCCCCCCTCCTCCCCTCCTCCCCCCTCATCCTCCCCTACCCTCTACCTCTCCTTTGCTTCCTCCCGCTCCCCCCCCTACCCCCCCCTTCCTCCCCCCCCTCGCCAGCTGGCAGCCTCCCCGCTCGCAAGGGATCCGGGGGCTGCGCTCCTGCGCGGCGGCCCTCGCCGCGCCGCTCCCGGCCCGCGCCCGCCCGCATCCCGCGCGCTACCCCTCTCGCATCGCCGCTCGCTCCGCTCGGCCCGCGAAGCCCGAATGCAGCAGCACACGTCCTGGGGTCTGTGTGGCCCTGAATGGGACGAAGATGAATGGGACTGAGTAGTAGTAGTAGTAGTAGTAGTAGTAGTAGTAGTAGTAGTAGTAGTAGTAGTAGTAGTCGTAGTCGTAGTCGT